>JADBJO010027897.1:0-20756 GCA_016801955.1 Conus betulinus
CTTCTTTCACAGGGGCTAGTGGTATTTCCTTTTATACGAGCTAGCGTCCTCTTTTTTTCATATGGTTTCGTCGTGTTTTTTTTCCTTTCATAGATTCAGTGTA
The DNA here is from genome assembly GCA_016801955.1 of Conus betulinus. Lineage (NCBI taxonomy): Eukaryota > Metazoa > Mollusca > Gastropoda > Neogastropoda > Conidae > Conus > Conus betulinus. The sequence continues at coordinate 104 of JADBJO010027897.1, forward strand.
CTGTTCATTCTAGGTGTGCAGTGTCCCCCTCTGTAAGTTTATGCTCTTTCTTTCGTATGGTTTTTATGTCCGATCTTTGTGTCGTGTTCTTTCATATGGACTATTGTCTTTCATTGATGTTTGTCATTTTTCCATGGTCTGTTGTCCTGTCACAGGTAGAATACCTTTCTTGCATACGGTTTAGTGTCGTCTTTGCATAGCGTCTAGTGTCTTTTTTTTTCCGACGAGTTAGTGTGTCACTTTCTGTTAAGTTCACTGGCACCCACACACTAGTTTGTGCTCAAGCGCACTTGTGCATGTTCTGTCTTTTTAGATAATGAATAATTCATGTTCATTAGCGTTTTGTAATGCTTATTATGGTTTTGTTGAAAATGTTAACTTTATATTTTACAAATATTGCTATTATAGGCACACGCGTGCGCACGCGCACACACACATACACACGCACACACAAACAGTGGATGTGGGATATGAGGGAAGGGGAGGAAGAAGTGGAGGTGCAAGTGTGTATTTAATTCAATTAAAAGTATACTATGCAGCAAACATAACAGAATGAGTGTCAGTGCCCACACATTAGTACATGAATAAACCCAGACGTTTTGTATCAAACGCCAAAACATTAAGATCAGCAAAGGAATGTCCATCAGTTAAAACACGCACACACACACACACACACACACACACACACACACCACACACACAACACACACACACACACACACACACAATGCATGGTGAGTATAGTCAATATCAGAAGGAAAAAAAAAATGATGACAGCAGGAAAAAAAATAGGAGGATAAAGACTATCTCTCTCTTCTCTCTCTCTCTCTCTCTCTCTCTCTCTCTCTCTCTCTCTCTCTCTCTCTGTCTGTCTGTCTGTCTGTCTGTCTGTCTTCTCTCTCTCTCTCACTCTCTCTCTCTCTCTCGCTCTCTCTCTGCTATCTCTCTCTCGCTCGCTCGCTCTCTCTCACTGATATGATTGTCTCGCTGCGCGGATTTCCTCATGCCTCCCTTAAAGTCTCCTTTTTTCCACTGTAAGGATATCCTTCGAGGGGAATAGGCCGGTTTGCGAGACGAGCTGTACGCTCTCTCTCTCTCTCTCTCTCTCTCTCTCTCTCTCTCTCTCTCTCTCTCTCTCTCTCTCTCTCTCTGTTGTTCCTCTCTCTTCGTTCCCTCTTCGCGCACTTCTGGTACATGCATGCATACTTATTTTAGTATTTCGTTTCAAGGATGGTTCCCGAAGATGTCTGGGTGGCCTTTCTTTTTAATGTTTTTATCTTTTCCATTGTTTTAACCTTTGTATTGTTTGTTACATACGGTGTGAAAATGTCACAACACCAAACGCTAGTACAAAAATAAACCCGGACGCGCTGTAACAAACGCCAAAACATTAAAACTCGGCAAGATAATGTCCATTGATAGGAATACGACATACAGACTTGCATGGTGCGTGAGAGTTGAAGGGAAGAGAAGAGAGGAAAGAAAAAAAAAAGGACCGCCTTTACAAAAAAAAAAGGCCAGAAAAAAAAAGAAAACGACGACAAACAAAACGAACAGAAAAAAAAAAAAAGACGAAAAAAATAGTAAAGGCAGGAGTGGTGGACGGAAAAAAGAAAGAAAAAAAAAAACCTTTAATGCCCTTTCCTCCTCTGTATTGTTCTCAGCTGTAGGGTTTAGTATGACCTTTTCACAGAGTTCTACGTGTTTCTCTGCCAGTGGTCACCGTACTTTCATAGCTTGTGTATCTTCTTTCGTATGATCCAGTGCCTTTGTGAATATAGGATTGGAACTATTCTTTCACAGTTTAACATATTCTTCTTTCTTACAGAATTATGTCGTCGTATGTCGACTTCTCCTTTCTTAGGGTTAATGCTTCCTTTTCTGGAATATAGTTCTTCATAGGTGTTAATGCCTTCTTTCTTGGTGTTTAGTTAGAATTTTCTTCGTAAGTATTCCAGCACAGTTTTCTTTTTTGTGACAGAACCAAACAGGAAGCAGTGCCAGTCTGCCAGATGATCACCACCAGGATCGCAAACCAGAGAGAAGGTGCCCCACTTCTTGTTAAAGTAGTAAATTCGAATATCGTAGTGGTAGCAGGACTTTTACATTCTCATTTTGTTCTCCAATTAAGTATGTAGTTGGAACATCGGTCATACTGTTTTGACAATAAAGATTGTTAAAAAGGGTGTGTAGTGGGTATTTATATTATAACCATCAGGCATTGGTCGCTGTCTATTTTTTTTTGTTTTATTTTGTTTTTGTTCTCAGGACAGGAGTGTGCATCCCTACAGTGAAGCTGTCATTTCTTTAAAGAGTTTTTAGAAATAATGTTTAGAATTTACCACACATCCCAGCTTTCACTAGATGTTTTTTTTGTTTGTGGGGTAGACGAAATTACTTCGACCAAAATATCGTTTTAACTGTTTTCTAGGTTTTAAAGCAAGGTATTCAGATTATTATATGAATTTTAGGGATGTTCTAAATATGTTTCACATTTCGATGTTAAACTCTGATGGCCCTTTTCTCATAACGTTTGGTTTCCCCCTCACATCTTGTCACTGTCATGTGCAAAAGTTTTAAGAGTTGGTCAGGTCATGGGAACTGTCAGTGGACGGACATAGTAGCGGTCCCCCTTAGAGGGATTTCAGAAATGGACCTATTCTTTGTTTGTTTGTTTGTTTCTCTTTTTTTTTTTTGCTTGTTTTTGGTTTGTTTTGCTTTAATTACTGGTGGAACAACGATATATGGAACACTGATTCCACGCTTCTCACTATCAAGCCCCTCAAAACCACCACGCATGTCCATGTGCAAGCACGCACATACAAACACTGTGATGCACATTCACGCTCGCACATACACATACACACGCGCGCAGGCGCGTGGATGCATGACACACACTTGTAAAACCATACCCATTCGTGCGAACGTACACACTTTTTTTGCAAAGCTCAATTTTGAATGAGTGAATATGATCTGGGTTCTAGGGTCTAGTCTCCTGGTTTATAGTCTTTCTTTTGAAGTTAGTGTGCCTGTTTCGTCGTGTTTACTATCCTGCCATCGTGCTTCGTGTCCTTTTCTACAGGGTTTAGTATTTCCTTTCATAGGGTTCTGTGTGCCTCTTTCATATGGTTCAGAGTACTTAATGAGGTCTGGTATCCTCATTTTCCATGTGATCCAGCACCTTTTCATATGATTTAAACTGTTCTTTCACTGTGTGTCACACAGTGTAGACTTGTCTGTCAATGGCTTCTTTTTTCTCAGGATTTAGTGCATCCTTGTCTGTGGTACAGTTTGTTCCTCATAGATACCGCTGTCTTCTTTCTTGATATTTAGTCGGTGTTTTCATTGTAACGATTTTGATCCCTTAACGTCTTTCTTTGGCAGGACCACAGATCACGAACACTGTACAAGAAGCGGCGCCAGTCTTCGAGAGGACCACAGCGTTCCTTCATCGAGGACTACGGGCCAGAGACAAAGGTGCCCCACACCACTCCAGGTACTAAACTCGGATAGTTACATTTTCATTTTGATCCCAAAATAATTCAAACATGTTCTCGGAACATCAGTCACACTAACAGATTGCACTCTAAAGTTTTTCAGAAAAAATGTGTATATAAAAACATGGCATTGATTTCTTTCTTTTGTATGTCCTTGGGATTGGCATTCCTAGACTGATTTCTGGTCTTGAGGTTTCTAACAATGGGATTTTGAATTTATCACTGACTCTAGATTTCGCAGATTGTTCCTTTGTTTGTTGGTAGTCGAAAGCTTTTTCAACCCAAATACCTGTTTTAGTTGATCCGTATTTTTATAGCAAGATATTCAGACTTGCAACAAGATAACAGTAAGCGTGTTTTTCAGAATTGTACGGGTATTCTAAGTATTGTTCACATTCTGATGTTCAACCCTGATGGTTCACGTCTATTTTTTTTGGCGCGCGGGGGCCAAACAACGTACATGTGTGCAGACGTGTAGGTATAATCATGTACACGTGTCACAATTTCTCCTGTGGACAATAATGCACGCACATACACAAGCAAGAACGCGCGCGCACACACACACGCACACGCGCGCACACACACACACACACACACACACACACACACACACACACACACACACACACACACACACATCCTATTTGTTATACCATGTTGCACAAGTGGAAAGACATTGAACTGAAAAAACATATTCTTTAAAAAAAAAAACATGAGGATTAAAACGTTCGACAAGAATTCTAGGACGGAATTTGATGTTTGAACAATTTTACAAGTGCGATCCAAATGAGGTTTTGCTCCCGGAACAGATAACCCGTGAGCTTTTCCTAAATGAAAAAAGCTAGAAATTCAGAAACTGAAAAGAAGCAATGGTTTCATTTTGTTTTACACACACCAAAGGGCGGGTGACTTAATGATGGAATTGGTCCGACTCAATTTTAGATTTTGTTTTCATTTTGTAATCTTCTTTTCCCGTGGAGTTTGATAGCTTTTGTTTTCAAAGGATTTAAGACCTCCATCAAAAGTGACATTGACTATGTTTTCGTTGTTAATGTTCCAGGCCTGTGTAGGGTGACCATTCTCCGGGAATCCAGGACAACTGTCTACACTGTACAGCAGACTATGCAAAGAAGAACAACTGCACCGCCTTATTCAAGACTTCATGGCTGACGACATATATGTGGTGCTTCTTTCCGGAATTCAGGAAAACTGTCTACTACTATACAGCCGACTACGCCAAGGGGAACAACTGCACCCCTTTATTCAAGGACTGAGAACTATGTGGTGATTTTTTTTTTCCCGGGAATCCAGGAAAACTGTCTACTACTGTACTGCAGACTACGCCAAGGGGAGCAACTGCACCGCTTTATTCAAGACTTCATGGCTCACGACAACTCTGATGCTGTCTGGAGGCTGTCTACACTGCTCTTTCACAGACTTCACGAAGAACACTTTTGCTGCTTTTACGTGAGGCTTGACAAAAGAGGACAGCTGTGTACAGCTGTGTAAATAAGGCTCAGCAAAAGGGAACAGCTGTGTATAGCTTTACTGCTCCCTTTCCGCTCCCTTGCCTCCCCCCCTGCCCTCAAAGTGATTTTTTTTCACTAGGGGAGGTTTGCAGTTGTATTCAAGAGGCCAGTTGCGTCTGACTTGATGTGTGTGTGTGTGTGTGTGTGTGTGTGTGTGTGTGTGTGTGTGTGTGTGTGTGTGTGTGTGTGTAAATGATCTTATTGAGGGTAAAGGAATAAGCTATACAGCTTTTTACATCCTGCCCTCCAAAACAATAAGAAAAGGGCATCATAAGGCAACATAAGAAAAAACATCATAAGGGCAACATCCAAAGACTAATCATTTCAAGTAGAGCAACATAGGCATGCAAACAGTATCAACTGAAAATTAACTTTAGACCGAAAGGAACCACGCACACTCAAAACACACACACGCACACACACACACACACACACACACACACACACACACACACACACACACACACACACACACACACACACACACACACAAATAAAGCACATATATAAAGAAAGGGAACACCATGAATACATATAGAAGTTAAACAGACATATTAAGTACACCATGTGTATATACAAATAGAACAGTCATACTATAAATTGGTTACAATTCAACTTTCCCAAATCATGATTAATACCAGTACGTTACATATCAAGACTTGAAAGAGGCGTGAAGAGAATGGAGGAGAGAAGGAGAGAGGAGAAGAAGAAGAAGAAGAAGAAGAAGAAGAAGAGAGAGAGAGAGAGAGAGAGAGAGAGAGAGAGAGAGACAAGAGAAGAGAGAAAGTAAACAAGCCAAAGTAAATAGCGTTTTGTCTATAGTTTTCTAACAAATATTTTTTTAATGCGTTTTTAAAACCAGTTGTAGACCGGATACTTTCAAGTGTATGGGTAGATTATTCCAAATAGATCCACCAAAGTATGTAAAACTTGATTTGTACAGATCGTTTCGAGGTCTGGGAAAGGAAAGTTTGTGGTTGTGTCTATTTTCATTGATGGAGAAATACCGTACAATTTTTTCTCGGAGATATTCCGTTCACAACATTGTACATGAACAAATATTTATTAAAATAGAGTCTCTCTTTAAGAGGAAGAATATCCAAATCCTTACAATCATCTTTACTCAAAGTGTTAGGACTTAGTTTAATTAATTTTATAGCTCTTTTGTATAATCGATTTGTATTTTAAGTTTCACTTGAGTTATCCCATAATGTGGATGCGCAGTTAATTGGAGATAGGATGTGTGCATGAAAGAACATTTTTCCTGGAATGTAGATTTAGAAAATTCTTAATTTTTGAAAGCTGGTATAGTCTTTTTGAGATTTTGTTCCTTAAATCGGAAATATGTTCAGACCATAGTAAATCGTTGTCGATAATAACTCCTAGAACTTTATGTGATACTACTTCTTTGATAATTTGTCCTTTAAGGTATAATGGTGCAAAGGGGGGAACACATTTTCTTCTTTTTTTTGGCGAGAGGTTACATAAATACATTTAGTTTTACTGATATTGAGAGCCATATGATTCAGTTGAGTCCATTCGTCAAGTCTGTTAAGATTATCTTGTAAATTAGTTACGAGTTCAGATGCATTTCTATTTTTATCTTGTAAAGAAGTGTCATCAGCAAACATTTCTCAACTGCATTGAATGTACAAAGGCAGGTCATTAATGTAAACAGAAAAACAAAAAGTGGTCCTAAAACAGATCCTTGAGGTACACCAAACTTAATAGGTAGCAATGTTGATCGTTTTTTTAGAATTTATTTCGACAAGCTGATAGCGGTTTGTGAGAAAGGAGGGAAATAAATTGTAAGGTGTCATTCGTTAATTTGTAATGACTGAGTTTTTTTAATAGAGTGTGGTCGATTACATCGAATGCTTTAGCAAAAATCAACAAAAAGAATTACTGTAAACTCATTGTTGTTAATGTTTGAAAGACAATTTTCAACGATTTGTGTAAGTGCTGTATGGCAAGAGTGGTTCTCACGAAAGCCAGATTGGTTTTCATAAACCAAATCATATTTGTAAAAATGAGAATATAGATGTGAATGAACATGCCTTTCAAGGGGTTTTGATAAGTGAGATAGGATAGAAATGGGTCTATAGTTAGAGGGATTTGCAGGATCTCCTGTTTTTATAAATAGGTATGATTCTAGCTTCCTTGAATGTGAGGGGAAAGTTGTTCTTATCGATAGATAGATTGTAAATGTAAGTAAGAGAATCTGCAATAACAGGAGCACTGATTTTCAGAATTTTGCCATCTAACCCATCTAAATCTCTAGTTCTCGATTGCTTTAATTTCATCAGTCCACTGAAAACTTCATTTACTGCGATCGATGGAATATTTAAGTTTGAATTAATATTCTTTGAAGTACAAAATTCTTCTAATAGCTTAAGTCGTTCTTATTCGTTTTATTATTTATAACTGTTTTTTTCAGCAATATTTGCAAAGTGAGTATTGATTTTTTCTGGTGATATGTCTTTACATGATCTTTGGATTTGGCTGTGTAAGTTGTTATTAGTTAGGCTGTTGATGGCTTTCCATACAATTTAGAGTTCTGTGATGACGACACCAAATTTTGGAGGTATTTTTTGCTTTACGTTCCTCTTCATAGAAGTGACTTTGTTCCTTTGTCGTCTGTATTTCGCTTTTTGATTTGTCTTATTTAAATAATGTCTTTCATCACTTTCCTTATCTATTTCCTTTGTTATCCAAGGTGGTTTACTAAAATGTTTAACTTTCTTTTTTTTATAAAGGGAGCATGTCTGTCATAAACAGAATTAAACTTATTTATCCATTCATTAACAGCACAGTCCGGGTCTCTAGTCTGATAAACGTTTTCTAATCCTGAGTGAAGTAAATCAGTTAGGAAGGCATTTTTGTCGAAATAGGTAAAACGTCTATAAAAAAATTTCCTTGTGTCCGTATTTTGGAATTTTTACTCCTTTTTATCCAAGTGAGACCTATTGTTGAGTGATCACTACAACTAACTGGAACACAGCAAGTTTCTACAGTGTGTTCTTTAGAATTAACATAAACGTGATCAATAAGTGTCTCAGTGTTTTCTGTAATGCGTGTTGGACGGTCGATTAATTGTTCTAATCCAAGCATCGCACAGCTGTTAATCCATTTTGTTCCGGACATTATTAAGGGCATTCTTGGATCTATATTAAAATCTCCTAGGAGAAGGATTTCTTTTGATCCAGGATGGCAGCGTCCATCATCAGATGAAACCTGTCATACCAGTCAATTGTTTCGGATGGGTTCCTGTAAATGAATCCTACTATTATAGGTTTACAACATTTTAAACTGATTTCGATCCAGACGGATTCTATATTATAGCTTTCGAAATGTAGAATTCTTTTAAAATTTAATAAGTTTGCACAGTATAATAGCATACCTGTTGATTTAGGAGCTGTAGCATCAAGACGAATGATGTTATAATTATGCATATACATATCAGCATCTGGAACTACATGTGTTAATTAATTGGATTCTGCGAAGCAAAATATATGAAAGTTCGTTCCGTTGTTGTTGTTGTTGTTGTTGTTGTTGTGTGTGTGTGTGTGTGGTGTGTGTGTGTTGTGTGTGTGTGTGTGTGTGTGTGTGTGTGTGTGTGTGTGTGTGTGTGTTTCCGCGGGGGTACTCCCGTTTTCCATCTCATCCCTTGGTGCCAGCATGGGGCAACCCATCCTAGGGTCAGTCTTTGCCTGGGTGCTATAGGCGACTGACCATTTTCTCCCCTTATTTACACCTACTATTCACTTCCCTGGCATTTCACTGTAGAACACCAGACCTACATTCATAGGCCCGCTTTTTTCTGACCTCTTGTTCACTTCTCAGATCCTACCTTCTCACCTCTGACCTTAACCTCTCCCTGCAGCCTGCTTCTTTATTGCAACAAGTCACGCCTGAGGAAGACTTTGTGTCGAACATTCACTAGTCAGCTTTGTACAGTCTATCAAATTTGGGTTACTTTACATCTTGTCTATGGATTTGGAAACATTAATTTTTGAATCCTTAGTCTATGAGTCTGCCATTTGCATACTTCTTGCTAAGGATTTTTTTCTCCTCACATACCCATGACTTCAAATGTCTCTTTTCACCCAGTGCTCACTTGCGTTGGTCAAGTGTTGCTTTGTTTTTCTTTTGATTCAAATTGTTCATTATTCTGCTGCTTTGTTTTGTTTCATTTTCCCCCTTCGATGCTGTTGCATTTATGTATTGCGTATGTGTGTCTGTTCAGGCATATGATACATTGTTCTGCCTGGGTTGGATGGAAATTTTGTTGGCTCTTTTCAATGGTTTTATGTTCTGCAGTTGTCAACTGTTTCTTTTTACTGAATTCATGTAGTAAACCAAATTATTTCGGTACGTTTATTGCTGCTTTCTTTCTTCAATTGAATTGGAAATGGATGGGAATCTGTCTATTGTGTCTGTTGCTTGTCAAAGACCTCAATGCTTCAAAAAGAGACGTAATGTCTTCTATTACCTGAAATAAGAAAAAAAAATATACTGTGTACTTCCTGCAATACACTCCCTTTGAGGAAAAGATGGAAAATGATTATGTTTTATCAGAATGGGGATATCAGGGATATTTTTCTAGTTACTCTTCAAATGCAAGATGGGTAGCTATCTTCTTTATGACCCGAACAGAGACGACCCGGAATTTTATAATAATTTGAAATAGAAAATTGACGGACTGGTGTAGAGAATGCTATAACAGGTGGGCATTTTAATTCGGTCCTGGACTCTGTCAGAGACTATCATAATTATAAAACATGTGAATAACCCTCAAGCAAGACAGGCAGCGGAAACCATGATTGAAACGTTAGCTTTGAACGATGTCTGGAGAGAGTTAAATCCAGAATGTGTCTTCTTCACCTGGAGAAGAGCTAACCCACTTCAACAAGCCAGGTTACATTTCGTTTTGATCTCGGATACAGTTGTCTCCTATGTAGAGGATGTTGACATCGAGTGTGTGGTTATAGAACAGATTATTTGGTTATTTCGCTGAACTTGCGATGTTTTGACAATGTTAAGCATCACACTTTTTGGAAACTATGCACCCCTCTTAAGAGATAAAAAAGGCATTTAGACGAAAATAAAAGCTGGAATAAAAAAAATCAAAAAAAGAACGCTGAAAAAAAAAATGAACATGAAAAATGCAGTTTTTATTGTAATACAGGCAGAAAATGCATTATATGTAAAAAAACACCTCTTACAGACATCCACCTTTACAAGTGTTCGTACCAAACAACAGTTCACTATCAATGATCATCTCACTTACCAGTCATCAAACATAATTTATCTCATTGACTGTCTTAAATGTCACAATATGAAGTATGTAATGGAAACTGGCAAAACTTTGCAGCAGAGATTCTGCAAGCACAGACCAGGCATTAACACACGTACAAAAAAAACAAACGCTAGTAGCAAGACATTTCAATAGTCCAGAACACACGACTGAACACCTGGCAAGCCTTACTTCATTACAATGTGTTCTCATTTGAATTCAGTCCTCTTTCTAGATTGCTCAAACTACCCCTCAATTTTCGCTCTTTATAGTCTCTACTGCAATTCATTGACTTCAATTTCCAGCGTCAAAGAAGATTTTCCTGTGTGTTACCCCCACCTCCACCCCACGCGCACGCGTGTGTGTGTGTGTGTGTGTGTGTGTGTGTGTGTGTGTGTGTGTGTGTGTGTGTGTGTGCCTGCGTGCGTGCGTGCGTGTGTGTGTGTGTGTGGGGGGGGGGGGGAGACACCTATCCCCTCCCTCATTTCTTGCGATTTGCCTCCAACAGTTCCAGCTTTCTTTCTCGCCCCTGATATCACTTGTTCATCTTTACTCACCATTATGTCTCGTACCCCCTATTTCCCTTATTTGGTCTTCCTCCTCGTACATATACGTGCACGCGCGCGCGCACACACGCATACACACGGGCATACACCCTCGCTCTGTCCAACACGCACGCACACTCTTGTGTGCGCGCGCTCGCGCACATACACACATGCGCGAGTGCGCACACACACATATACGCATACGCGCGTGCGCTCACGCACACACACGCTCACGTAGTGCACGCAGGCACACATACACGCGCGCACTCGCACACACACACACACACACACACACACACACACACACACACACACACACACACACACACACACACACACACACAACACACACACACACACACACGCGTTGCGCGCGCGCGCGCGCACGCGCGCTTACATTCACGCACATACACACACACATTTATCCCTCCCCTCTCCCGCTAGGTCTTCTACTCTATTTCCTTCCACCTCAGGGCACACACCTCTAGCCCCGCACACCATCTCAATCCCTCCGCCCCCTTCCCATCTACCCTCCACGTTCAATTTCCTTTCTACCCTCCTATGCCTATTTATTTGCTCAAGACAAGGTGGAGAGTGAGGGTAATAGTGATGATTATTGTTAGTTTGGTTATTATGATTATTTTGCTGTTTTTTATTGTCCCGCCCCCTCCCAGCCTTTCTACCCCCCCCCCTCCCCCTCTATTTGTTCATGACAATGGTGGAGAGGGAGGGTAATAGTAATGATATTGTTAATGTGGTTATTATAAATGCTGGGTTTTTTTAATTACCTTTCCCCTCCTTGCTCATTTCACCACCTCCCCTCCACTTCCTACTCTCTTTACTTTCTAGCCTCTACACTTCCCTTCACCCCTCCCTCCTATCCCCTCCCTTTTTCCATGCCCTCCCACAAGTCCCCTTCCATCCCCTATCCTTCAATGAACGTTTTCCAGTGAACTTGTTTCTAAGTGATCTGGTTTCCAGTGAACTTTTCTCAGCGACACAACCATAGAAATCTTAAGTGCTATGTTTTGTCAGTTGGCCAGTGTGGCTTGAGAAAGGTTAAATATTGTCATTATCTTATAGGTGTAATGTAGTTTCTATTTTTCATCTTCCTAAAAAAATAATATGATTGTCAAATATCTGATGACGAGTTAAGATTTTGTCATTTTTGATGTTTTTTTTCCTGATTTCTTGTGATGAAAATAAGACCCAAAACCAATCCATATGTAACAGCAAAGAAAATGAAACTTTGTGAAGAAGTAAAACGATTAGAACAAGACATTCTCAGATGATGAAAAAAATGAAAAAGAAAATGAGACTGATATCAGGGTCATTGACACGAAAAAAAAGAATTGAAAAATATCCGAGAAAAAACTCCACTCTCGCAACAGACCACCTGGGTGTGATCGTAGAGTTCCAAAGCCACCCTGCCAGCCGAAACAAACTCGAAGAGGCCTGACCCCCAATACAACAGAGCTAACTGGCCAGCCCTCCAGGCGGCAGCAGCAGTGGAAACTCCCCAACGACATTGTTACCATCTTCCGCACTCCGAGCAATACTGAGGAGATAATGGTGCAAGTTCAAGGAAGGATTACTAGCCATAGTTAAAGACCACATTCCGCACACCACGCTAAGACCTAACAACAACTAGATGTGGGTAGATTACTCAACCAAGAGGCTTATTAGGTGGAGAGACAGGGCTTACAAAAAAATGGAAGAAAAGAAATCTGGCAACCCAGGACATTTATCGGTACAGTGCTCAAGAAGCTCAAGCGCCAAGTCCAGCGCCAGGTTCAAAGTAATTACTGGGCCCAAACTGCAGAGCTAATTATGGACAGAGGTGACGGGAATGTGAAGACGGACAAGAACCTCTGGACTCACATCAAGTCAAAGCGGCAAGAACCGGCAAATGTCCCCCCCCAACCCACCCCCACCCCCACCCCCCTCGAGATCGATGGTAAACTGATTTTGGAGGGCCAGGAGAGCAGGCAGGGACTCTAAACCGACAGTTCCAGTCCGCCTACAGTAAAAGTTTCCCTTGCTCTTCCACCGACTTCACTGCAAGAACACGTCTCAGCTCTAACGCACCCGGGCCTTGTTGCGACACCATCTCTACCACACAGAAGAAGGAGTGCGCAAACTGCTAAAGAACCTTGACCCCCGGGAAAGCGCCTGGACTGGACAACATCAGTCCCCGCTTACATAAGGAACTCGCAGATGAACTCTCGCCCACTCTCACCTTGCTCTACCAGTCATGCGTCGATACAGGAATTGTTCCCAGGGACTGGGGAGCACTACAGGCCAGAAAACTACCGTCCAATGTCATTGACAACCATGCCTGGAAAAATCCACGAGCACATACTGGTCCACACAGGGATGAGCTTTGCTGAGAAACACAGCATCTGAAAACAATAGCGCGGGTTCCTCCGGGGTCGTTCTTGTGTCAACCAGCTGCTCGGACTTATGGGATGAAATCAATCTTGACCGAGAGAAAGGCAGACAGCACGACGTCGTAGTGGTGTTGGATTTCTTCAAAGCCTTCGACAAGGTCTGCCATTCGCTTTTAGTCTATAAGCTCCAACACACTATGTTATCAGGGTTCATGTTAACTGATGGATACAGAACTTCCTGACGGACAGACAACAGGAAGTGGAAGTGGATGGAAACAACGCCGGCGTTTATAGGGTGCAGTCAGGGGTCCCACATGACTCCCCCAGGAAGGGTCCCTGCCTCTTCCTGTCCTACATAAATCACATCCCGGCAGGTCGGTCTCCTCAAACCGTCCGACTCTTCACAGACGACACTGTCTACCACAAGACTATCAGGAAGGTTATCGATCAATCCATCCTCCAAGAAGACCTGGATATGCTGGAAGCATGGGAGCAGACTTGGCTCATGTCCCTCCACCCGGACAACTGCCACGTACTGCACTTGGGCGAAAAAACTTAAGACCACTCACCACCTGCATGGCCAAAATCTCCGGACCATATGGAGGAAAAGTATTTTGGGTGTTTACCCTGTCTACCAATTTGAAATGGGAACCCCGCATCAGCAAACATCGCCAACAAAGCCCTCCAAGACCCTTGGCTTGGTCAAGCGGAACCTCAACATAGGCTCCATCAAGAGAAAGGAGAGAGCCTACAAAGCTCTGGTTCGCCCAACCCTGGAGTATGCCTGCCAAGTATGGGACCATACCAGGAAGAGGACAAAACGGCGCGCTTGAAAAGGTCAACGAAGGGCGGCACGCTGGGTAGTCAACCGCTATCGTCAGACTTCCAGCGTAAGTGCGATGTTACGAACAACTTCACCGGGCAACCGCTTGAAGACGAACGACGTTCAGATCCAGCTGTCGACATTCTTCAAATTCCATAATGGAGGACATCGTGATCGACTCCGTACATGTTCCTCCTCACCACACCTATCACTACGACACTCGTAACTCCCACGTGCTGCAGTATGCCAATGAGTCACCTCAAGCTGTGACGGGTAAGCATTTGATCGATTTGGAATCGAGAACTCGGAAAAACAGAATTGTGTCCCTTGCCCTATTGCAAATGGCGGCTGCGAGCACACTACGTACAGCAACGAAAAAAAGTGTCATTGGATGCGAAGCAGCAGAGACCGGCCAGCATCGCAAACCAGTCGAAACAAAGCGTGAAAAAAGGAATTCTTGTTCAACGTTAATCAAATGTTGCGCGCATGATGTAGGCGTGCGGCAGTTTCGCAGTCCATGATACGGCTTTGTCGACGCGCATCGCAGGCAGGCTACGCATCGCAGGCAGGCTACAAAATTAGACACAATGCTGTTCGAGTTCAAGTTACAGGAGTGGTTAAAAACAAGTATCGAAAAAAGCCAGTATCATCGTATCTTCATGTTACAAGCTAAGGCGAATGACTTTCTTAGTACAAAGTACGCGCAGTAGCCTAGCTTGTAGGGGTTCGTTGTAGATCCTGTCGTAGGTGTTCCGCTTGGCAGACAACATAATACACCAGGCGGCATTTGAAGCGAAGAAGTTCCATTTATTTACAAACGCTGAAGAAGAAGATAGGAGCAAAAAAAAAAAAAAAAAAAAGCACTGACTTTCAGGTTCAATAAGTCGTTAATACAGGAATTAAATCGCACATGCAGCAGGCAGTATTATACCAATACCAATGGCAGCATTTCATCGACTTCTAGACCTAAAACGTAGTGAAGACTCGAAACACTTTATGCTCCCACGATGACTAGAACGCTTCAAAAAATCTCATTTCTCTCTCCCTCTTTGTCGCACAGCCCTCGTTCTTTTTAAATGTTATCTAAAGAATATTCTCAAACATACTCTTTCTCGAATATTCTGCATACAAGTAAGCTTTAACCAATGAAATCAATCTGACGAGCGGGATGCGAAATGTAATTCGGTCAGCTGCTACAACATTCTCGACCCTTCGGTAATGCACTAACAATTTACAGAAACCTGGTGAAAATAAACAGAAAAAAGGCTTCGCAACTCGATCCAAATTATCATTACCTTGCTATGACTATCTTTCGCAAAAAGTTCATCTATTGTCTCCCTTTTAAAATTGTAACATTCTATGACTATGTTTTACATGAAAATTATTCCCAGGAGAGGAAAATAAGAATGACCCGTTTCACCCCACCACTATCAACACCGAAGGTTACTGTTATTTTGTCTGTTCAAACTTTGACTTTTAAGGGTTAAGTCCCAAAGAGAATGTGGTCAGCATTCATTTGTCGAAAAACATATCATCAAGAATATCCACACATATGGTATGATACACAATATGTACGCACTCTCGCACGTAAATGTATGTCATTTTACCTGAGCAAGCGCTCACGATGCCTCTAATCTGATGTTTAGAATACGCGTACACGCCCCATAAATTCCATCCTGTATTAACTATGAAGTGCTCGCAATTGTTTACATTGTATATTCTGTGGCGTGTGTGTGTGTGTGCACGCTTACAAGCATGCAAGCGGTGAGCACGTGCGCGTGCGCGCGCGCGCGCCACACACACACACACACAACACACACGTTCGCGCGCGCGCGCGCGCACGCACCAAGCACGCACGCCGCACGCACACACACACACACACACACACACACACACACACACACACACACACACACACTGACTGAAACCATTTACTCTCAGATTAACATAGTGTTGTACTGACACACACACACACACACACACACAACACACACACACACACACACACCCACACACACACACACACACACACACACACACACAACACACACACAACACACACACACACACACACACAAACACACAACGTGTATTAGCGTATGTGTTTCCGGGTGCCTGGTGTAGGTGTGTACGTGCATGTGTCTGTGGGTTTGCGAGTATACGTAACTGCTTCCGTATGTATGTATGTTCTATCTATCTAGTCTATATCTATCTATATATCTATCTTATATATCTATTATCTATCTATCGTAACCATGCGTGTGTGTGTGTGTGTGTGTGGTGTGTGTGTGTGAGTGGTGTGTGTGTGGTGTGTGTGTGTGTGTGTGTGTGTGTGTCTGATAAGGGAAGGGTGAGGAAAAGGCAGGCGTCGAAGCGTGGTGAAGTGCGTGTGAGTAACTTTTGCTCTCTCTCTCTACTCTCTCTTCTCTCTACTCTACTCCTCTCTCTCCTCTCTCTCTCTCTCTCTTCTAGTCTCTTCTCTCTTTGTTGATTGTTGAATTTCCGATTAGTGAATTTAGACAAGTCAAATTATTGCTTATCTTTAGAAATGAGGTGCGTTTTGTTATCAGAGCACGAACAATGGGTGAATTATGGCCAGAATAAGATATCAGTAGTTAAGGATATGCCTACAAGTATCTTGCGGGGGTTATTATGTCCACACCAGGCTCACCTTTGCACATTGTCTGATCTGAAACGATCTAGCTAGTTCGAGCAAAAAAAAAAAAAAGGCGAGTTATCAGCATATTTTTAAGTTGTTATGGTCATTAGGAGGAAAAATCGCCTGCTATATTCTTCAAACTCTTTGACGCCCAATACAACCTTCCTTACTAGCTATGGAGCCGAAGTTTTTGGGCATTGTCGGAAATCTGCGACATAATAGAAAAGGTACATTTGTTGTTCTTTAAAAAGGTTCTGAATGTTAGTACAAGAACCCCCAAATGTGATTGATTTATGGTGACTGTTTAGGACGCCGTTCCACTATACGTAAACTTGTATGTAAAAAGTATTAGATATTGCGTTAAAATTGTGAAGATGCCAAATAATAACAAGAATACTTGGGCGTCAGCAGTCTGTTTCTTTCTGTACAAATACGGGTTTGGTGAAGTCTGGGAAAAAACCAGGGTGTAGGTGATGAGAAAGGATTTTTGAGAACATTGAAAAAACAGTTTGATTAATGACTACAGGACGCAGTGGTTTTATAACATGGAACAAAGTGATCGTTTTCAACTGTATCGGACGTTCAAAAGTGATCTAGTTCTGTCTTCATATCTAAATTTTGTTTAACCATCTACGAGCTAGGATAAGTTAATCAGACTAAGGTTGGGTGTTTCCCAACTAAATGTGCATAAAACTGCGCTTTCATAGAAATATAACAGAAAGTGACTTGTTGTGCCCTTTTTGTGTCTCTCAAGTGGAATCTGAAGTACACTTTGTTTTTATACTGCCCGCAGTATCAAGAATTAAGAGAAAAATACATACCGAATAAATACTACAATAATCCTCTCTGTTCAAAATTGACAATGCTTCTTCTTGCTACTGAAAGTAAGACATTGATTATCCGGCTAGCTATATACCTCGAAAAAGCCTCTCTCCTCTCTCTCTCTCTCGCACCTCTGTCCTACTCTCTAGGAAGGTCAGATATTTGTATGTTCCTCCGTCCCCCCTGAGTGCGTCCCAGGGTTATTTGGGATTGCACATGATACCGTGCGTTTCCATGTGTGATTCCAACATATAAATGTGTTGCACTACATGGTCTAGCTTTCACGACGGTGGGGAGCGTGTATGTAGGAAATACAGCCTGAGCTTATGTAGTTCTCTCTCTGTGTTTCTGTCTGACTGTCTGTATGTCTGACTCTCCATCTCTCTCTCTCACTACTCACTCTCTCTCTCTCCTCTATCTACTATCTCTCTCCTCTCTCTCTCTGCTCAATAAATAAATGGATGGTGGTTATAGAGACAAAACAACCTTGCAGAGAAGTCGATGTGTGTGGTGTTGTGTGTTGGTGTGTGTTGTGTTGTTGTGTGCTGTGTGTGCTTGTGTGTGTGTGTGTGTGAAGTGGGTGGGTGGTTTGGTGTGTGTGTGTGTTGTGTGTGTGTGCACTGTGTGTGATGTGTGTGCTGTGCCGTAGCGCGCCGTTGGGGTGAGTGGTGTGTGTGTACGTGTGTGTGGTGCTGTGTGCTGTGTGTGTGTGGGTGTGTGGTGCTGTGTGTGCGTGCGTGCGTGCATTACGTCGCCTGCGTTGAGTGCCTGTGCCCCCGGATGAGCTGCGTAGCATTGCTTGCGTGCGGTGTGTGTGCTCGTCTGTTGTGTTTTGTGTTGTGTGTGTGTGTGTGATGTGTGTGCGCGCAGCGCAAGTGTGTGCGTGTAGAAGTGATGGTCGAGGAAATGGATGCCCCGGTGTGGTGCCTGTGTTGTGCATGCTGATGTGTCTTTCTTGGAGGTGTGGTGCAGTGTGTGTTGTGATGTGTAGGGTGTGTGTGTGTGTGTGTGTGGTCGTGTGCTGACCTTGGATGGTGGGTTTGTGGGGTGTGTGTGATTTGTGTGTGTGGTGGGGTGTGTGGTGTGAGTGTGCATGTGATGTGCTGTGTGTAGTGTGTGTTGCTGTGTGTGTGTGGAGCTGAATGTAGTGTGCTGTGTGACTGTGTGGTGTGTGTGTGTGTGTGTTGTGGCTAGTGTGTGACAGTGTGTGCGTTGTGTGTTTGTGCCAAGCGGCGCGCGACTAGGCGTGAGTGGTGTGTGTGTAGGGTGGTGTGTGTGTCGTGTGCCGATTGGTACTGTGTGTGTGTGTGCCTGGGTGGTGTGTGGTGCTGTGATGCTTGTGGTGGGGTGTGGGTTGTGACTGCCGCAGCGTAGTTGTGTGATGTGTGATGAGTGTGTGTGAATGTGTGTGTGTGGTGTGCGGTGTGGTGCGTGATGTGTGACTGTGTGCTGTGTGTGTTAGGGCATGCTGTGAACGTGGGTGTGGTTGTGTGTGGCTGTGTGTGCTGTGAATCGCAAAATGGTGATCGGCATGTGTGCCTCGCATTATACCTGCCCTCATCCATTGGATTTCAGCCGGTGAACATTATCACGCAGGGTAAGGGAACACACACACACACACACACACCACACACACACACACAAACCACAACACACACAAACACAAACACACAACGCATCGCACGCAAACGGGCACGGACCGCACGCAACAGCACCACGCACGCATGCCACGCACACAACACACACACACACACCACACACACACACCACACGAAACACACACACACAACAACATCACAGCGGTAGATAATGGATAATAATTCAATATTCTTGCAGTCATTGCAAACCCCAGCTGCCTCTGCTAATTGCTGGGCATGGTAATCAGTATTTATCCTTGCGAATTCTAGTAGTTTACTTATAACGACTAGCTCCCTTTTGGATTCATTCCAAGAACTGTCCTCAGCACTTGTGTCTTAAGAGGTTATCTTCTTTTTTTATTTTTTCTACTTTTTCACAAGAAAATGAGTTGTTGTTATGCCCCCCTCTTTCATGATGTTTCCTATGCTTCATTAGGGGCATCACTTTGTGTTTGTGTGTGTTTTTTTTAAATCAAGAAGTACATACTATGGTATTGAACACCATCCTTTTTCTGGGGATAGCATTCTCCTTTAAACCGAAAAGGCAGAGAAGTCAGCGGTCACTACAGGTGTTCGAGCGGTCACTACCAGGAGTTATATTTAAAAAAAAAAAAAGAAAAAAGGAGAAACACTCAGGTTCGGAAAAATACCGCGCTATATGAAAAAGATGGTTAAAAAATATATAGTGAGTTGAGTTTCCCCCCATTGGAAATTGTCCTCTCCTTTGGAAACTATAAGCATGCTGAAGGCCCTCATTTGAAAGCATTATTATATTCCCCATTCACCCACTGAGCACCTCCATAAATTTAATACAGTTATGCAGATTTTATCATCTAGCCAGAAGCCGGTCTCCACTGCAGATAGAAAGCTTATATCCCACTATTTCTTCAATCTAAAGACATAAGAGCCAAACTTGTTGTTTTAGAATTGAATCATTTCTTGCAGTCATGCAACAACAAGCCTACTCTGCTAAAGTTTACTGGAATGAGCTGCTAAGCACTTATCCTGCGAAGTGATCAGCTATATACATATAACATAGATATATATATATATATATATATATAGTATAGATATTAGTATTTTCTACTGTTACTCTCCACGTCCGCCCCTTATATATATATGATCGTGTGTGTGTGTGTCGTGTCGCGGGCTGTCGTGTGTGGGATGACGATACATTCATTTATCTATTTTGTTTTATTTAAATTCTAGCCGTGTGAACCAATCATCATGTGTCTAATGCGATTGCTGGATGTTCGCGCGTTTGTTTGTGGTCATATGCGCTAGTGGGTGTGGTCTGTGTGTGTAGCTGTGCTGACTGCAGGCTTTAAGTTACTTTGTGATAACTTCCCCTTTTTTTTTTTTACCCCTCACTTACAATAGTTTGGTTTCCTTTTGTCCAGATTGTTGTGCAGCACCATTGCACACAGATAATGGAAACAACAGATCACGATCCGT
>JADBJO010027898.1:0-12500 GCA_016801955.1 Conus betulinus
AGAAGAGAGAGAGAGAGGATAGAGGCGAGAGAGAGAGAGAATTTCCTGATAAACAAAAAAAATCAGCACATCAACTCTTCTGTGCTATACTTTGACCTAATAGGTTGTCTTTGTGGTCCCAATCTTTCTTGATTTTGAATTTTCAATCGACGTGCCCTTATTTATGCTAAGAACCTAATAGACCGCTGCCTGGAAATACAGTTGTCAGATTTCCTTGTGCATCCCCCCCCCCCCCCCCCCCCCCCCCCCCCCCCCCCCCCCCCCCCCCCTCCTTTTTTTTTTTCTTTCTTTCTTTTCCTGGTTCTTTCTTCTCTTTCTTCTTCTCTTTCTTTTTTCATCTTTCCTTTTCTTTTTTTTTTTTAAATAATGAAACCGTCAACACGCGTGACCTCCCTCACAGAGGTCACGCAGAAACGAGTATATCAGCCTGATTCTTAATTAAAGGGACGTTACTTTTTCACTCGCTCTCTGGCGTTTTCCACTATATAGGAGTTTCCGTCTCTTCTTACGCTGATCTTTTTTCGGTCACGCCAGCGACTGCAGACATGTGGCGACCCCGCTTCACTTTTTTGCAATGAGGAGTTAAGATGTCTTCCAAGGTTATAGTTCAAGAACGGCGCGTGCTACAAACTTCGTCCGCTAAGTGCACAGTTGAGAGTAGGGAGAGTGGCTTAGGAGAAGGGTGGGGGTTGGAAGATGGATAGATGGCGGGAAGACAGCCATCAGGGTTGGACAAGTCCTGCCCTTTACCAGCTTCGAGAGATCAGAGAGAACATGGCCGGTACACCATGAAACATGGGCTGGTGCATCCATTGGCACGCTCCCGGGGAGGTTCTGTCGTGTCACACTTCCAGTTGTGCCATTACACAAGGGAATCCGTCAGGGGAAACAATTATTCCCTTGACGTCCTTAATGGAATGCCCTGTGCGTGCCTGCACCCTTGTTAAACACAGCACGGATTCCAAGGTGGTGCAGGGCTGCGGTCTCAGCTGATCAGTTCGGCAGTTGAGGTTGAGGACAAGTACTTCTCTTGGTACCACCGGCACCTACGGGTGTAATCTTTTTCTTTCTCTGTAACGGGTGGAAGGATTACCCTTCGCCAATCTCTCTAAAGGCCAATAGAGAATATGGCAGCAGACAGAGAGAACATTGTCCAGAAGCAGTCAGAGGGGGGACATACCAACCTCTGCCTGGGGTGAAGGAATGCTCGTAAACGCGAGTGTTACGTCCTATCAGGACAGAAGCCCTTGAGGACAGGGTAACTGTACAGACCGAAGCTTGTAGTTTTGGCAGCAGATGTCTGCGTCGTTGGCAGGACTGTGCTGGGTTGGTTCAGGCTGGGGGTGTCACGTCTTGTTCTGGTTTCATTCCAGACTGCAGTCCTGGTCCTCCTTCTTTTCGTCGGCTTGGAAACTGGTGTCCAGAGCACTTGGTCTGGCTCACTGTGAACTGGGGTCCCGCTCTTGTGGTATTTCTTCCGCGCCTCTTATACCGTGCCATAAATGGCTGTTCTCACAGGCTACCCCACGCGGCCTATCGTCATGGTACGATGGTCCTGTGACCTGCATAAAGCCGGCCTGCACAAGGGAACGGGGAATCGGAACACCTCTCTGCGCAGCTGCACTGCAGCAGTCCCCTGTACGGCTCCCTCGCTGACTGCGGCTGAAGGACAATTTTTTCATCCCAATTTTCCGAGAGGGTTTCCCACCCAGCCAGCCTGAAGACGTGGTTTGCCCAGGCCCACAGTATTTTATCGCGTCAGGCTGCTTTGACGTAGGTTGCCCCACGTCTCCCTGGGACCTCCCGCGGCGGACACAGGCCTAGACCCACCGGTATGTCTATCTATGACTTTGGAAGCTGACTGCGCCGCTGAAACACTGACCTTCCTGTCACCTCATTGTGCCCTCGGGGTGGGGAGAACTGCCGCCACCCTCTTCTCCCTCGCACTCCATGCTGTACTGTCGGGGTCGCACGTGAAGGTGAAGCGGGTGCATGGAGAGGGGGGTCAGCGCCAGCGCAGGGGCTACCTTCCCTCTTTAAGAAGAGCGTTACTGATCTAGACCCTATTTCATTCATGAACAAACCATTAACCATTATTTTATTTGTCATTGGTATGACGAGACAGCTATTAGTACGATCACCTTGCTTTGCAGAATGTATACACAGGCTTGCTGTGAATCTTAAACACCGCCCTCGTTTTTTCTCTATTTTGTTTTAAGGTCACCGGGGGAAGCTAGTCATTGAAGTAATAGACATCACAAAATAAAGAAAGAAAATGACACCGCGGAGAAAATGGAACCGCGGGCCCTGCGCGCCTCCGCCATATAACACCCTCACAAACTTAGACTTGCGTCCCTGTCAGTGTCAGCTAACGATATTTGTTCAGCAGTTTGTCAGTGTTGTACATAGAGGCCCCTCATATCTGTCCACCCTCACGATACTGAACCATTCACACAGTTCGAAACCATTGAGGCTGTGGCGAGTTGGGCCTCCGTCCGATAGAGATTGTTTACCACTCAGAGAACATAAAAAGCATACCCATGCTCCGCCAATGCTTGTGAATGCCACGCAGAGAACCAAGCATACTTCATTCACACAGACAAAGGTCATGTCCAACTTGTTCCGATGGCAGCGGTGCAATATCGTGTGCTTGCTGGAGAGATCTGATCATTAAGTTTCTGCACCCTTTGGAAAATTCAGTTTCTCTAGTTAGATATGCTTCAGGCCCCAAGGGTGAAGCACACACAACACTCACACAGCACTACACACACGACACACACAACACGCACACACACACACACAGATAGAGGGAGATAGAGGATATGTAGAAGAGAGAGAGAGAGTAAGATAGAGAGAGAGAGAGAGAAGAGAGATAGAACATAATTCAGGAGCGTCAAAAAAAGGACCTAATGCTCCGCAGTTCACAAATGTTGTCCCTATCTCCTAGTAGAAATGATGCATAATCACCCTTCTTTGCAGTTTTCTGGTCTGCAGGGTCTGGTTTGCGTTATTCTAAGGCACTCTTCTTTTTGTGAAACTGAAAACACACCAAGAAACAGTAACCTGTGCCGACTTTTGAGGCCTATGATAGATTCGTACGCCAGGTCGACCTAAACCATGGGTTTCTCTCCTGGAAGACGAGCAGAGAGTGTACCGGTGGTCCTTGGGTATGAAGCAGCATGCTTTCGATGCAGAGTTCAATGCCGCCTGGGGACAGGCAAGCTGGACCAGTTTCGTTTTTCTGTTGGTAAAAAAACAGTTTTATTAGTTCAAACCCAAGCCTTCGCGAGAAAGCCATTGTGGCGAACAGTTGGCATTAAAAAATGAATGGCACTCACGTTACAGGCAATTCCCATCTTGTGTTCTGGTGCTGATGGATGACACAGACTTCAATGTCTCCTTTCTTCCCACTACAACACACACCACACACACACACACACACGCGGCGCGCGCCGCGGCGCGCGCGCGCCGCACGCACACACACCACACACACACACACACCACACACACACCACACACACAACACACCGCCACGCATACTTGTATTCAAATCCGTTCATCTCCCAAAACATAATGTCACTACTTTAATGGCGGGGAGGCACTGCAAACTCACACCAGCATGAAAAGTTGATTTTTTTTTTTTTTTTTTCCCGTTTTTATTATTCAGCGGTAGCTGTTTTTTTTGATTAAAAATTCTCTACCATACACAAAGTTTCACTTGCCCGAAGATGAAAACATATCATCATTACCTTTATCATCAGGCAAACATTCAAAATTGAAGCTTTCTGAACTCAATTGCTTCAACAGATCACATGGAATGCTGGTCAAACGGCCTCGTTTTTCATACTGAAGAGTGCTATTGACGGATTCATTTCCTTCAATGCAGACTACAACTCTCTGTGGTTCGTTTATTTCCGTGTCACTCTTATCTTTGCATTCCCCCTGCGTGCGTTTTTTTTTTTTCTCTAAACTTTCATGTTTTAAAATCGTAGACACTTTTCGCACCATCATACTGGAATGGAAACTTCAGTGGTATAGGCATGCACAGGTCGACTGCATTGCAGCTGAGTTTGATTGTAATGGAAGAACCCAACCAACCGAGGCAACTTACTGTTCCGTTAAAAAAAGAATGTGTATGTGGAGCCAGTACAATGTATGTCAACTGTATGAGTTTTTATAGATAGCGAGTGATAATGACTTTAAGATTCAGATTTTAATATCAAAGCATCAAGTGTTGAATTTTTCGAGTCATCTGAAGGGCAATTAAGTTTTGATATTCACGCGCTTATCTGTATCAGCTCTCGACGCGGGCGACCGAGCGCGACAGAATTTGCCCAGCCCCCTGCTCGCATAAACCAAAAGTCTTATCAATGGCACAGAACTTCGGAGTTTTAAGCTTGGGATAAAGGAAGATCGGAGAAAGAAGAAAGAAGGGAGGACGACCGCCCGACAGATCAGGTTAAAACGAGCTCTTCCCTGCTATGTCGTCTTAACACGACACCATCTGCAGCACACTGGGTTGTGTCCGCTTCTCCATGGATTTGTGAAGCCGACACTGTCAGCAGTATTGGGCATAAAACTCCAGGTATTCGAGGATAACTGCTTCAGCGATTACCCGCCCATCGTACAACGGAACACGAAGGCGGATTTTTTTGGGGGGGATTGAAAGAGATGGGTGGGGTGGCAGTTGGGGGATCCTGGGGTTCTGGCCACCCCCCCCCCCCCCCCCCCCCGTCTTAAATTAAAAAAACAGAAAATAGAATTACAAACGCGTGATGGACTACTTCTCACTCCTCTCCCCCGCCGCCCTCCAAATTCAAAATCCGCATTCCGGTAGATCACCAGGGTGTTGACGGGCAGTCAGTCAGGGCTTTGAGGAACAATGAGGTCCCAGATGGTCAGCTGGCATTAAAGGCTCATCTGGTTACAACGCTTCTATCTGGTGGCGCATGACTTATGACAGAGGGCTGTGAAGACCCCCTGATTGGCTGCCCGTCAACACACCGCGGTGATCTACCGTTATGGCTCAATAATACTAAGTTTTGTGAAGGAGTTAGCATGTAGGGTTTCTCACACTGAAAAATAAAGCGAGTAAAAAAAATCCAAAACACAAAACGAAACAAACAGCACAAAACAAAACGATACAAAACCTACAAAAAATAAACACAACGAAGTGGAAAAAAAAAAATCAGGAACACAGCACATCCAAACAAAAATTTTGGAGAACAATTGCAAGGATGTCTACAGCTGTGTTGAATCAAGACGAATCGAGTTAATTTGGTTCGTTTTTGTATTACTGATTGATTTCACCACGGGCCAGTTGAGTTGTTTCGTCTCTGTCTTTCTTTGTTTCTTTCATTGTTTGTGTCCGTCAGTCTTGGAGTAATTCCCGACCCACTGAGTCATTTTTGTTTTGTTCATTCCGTTTTTCCATTTTTTTCCGTTTTATTCTTTGCTCTTTTGTAATTTGCTCTCCTTCTTATAGATTTTTTTTCTATTTGGATTTAATTCTGGAACAATGAAGTTTGGTTGTTGTTGTTGTTGTTGTTGTTTTACTTTTCTTCCTTCTTTCTTATCAACTTGGAAAAGTTGTTCTCGGTAGGATCAGTATTTTTCTTTTCCTTTTCTTTTTGTACTTTTTTTTTTTCCTAGGAAAGGGTATAAAAAAAAAAAAAGTGGGTGGTTAAAGGTAGAAGACATGGCGGTGCGGGGAAGAGGGGTTAAAAAGCGGGCGAAGGGGGTGGGACCGAGGATGTGAAGTCAGGGTGAGGAGTTGTGTCATGATCACGAGAGGGCCAACGCGTGTTAGTGGTGTTACCCACTGATTCGATGCGCTTGAAATTGTCTGGAAAGACCTTACGTTCACTCGTTTGTCATGCGCCTGTAAACCAGGACGCTGCTTCCGAGGTCATTTTAATGCACGTACCGAAACGAACCACGTCAACGAATGCATCTGATGTTGTCATGAGGCATGTGACTAATGTTGTGTAAACGAGTGTTGATTGTAAAGCGCTTAGAGCTTGGTCTCTAGCCGAGAATAGGCGCGATATAAGTATTCATTATTATTATTATTATATGATTTTTATCATTGATGATTGCTTGGCTGCCAGTTAACTAAATTAAACTGATTGTTACGTACTTGTCTGCTCAATGATTTTTTTTTTTTTTTTTTTTTTTTTTTTGGGGGGGGGGGGGGGGGTACAGCAATTAATATTTCATTTGTTTAATTTGCTCTTCACCCAGTGTTACTGAAGGTCTGTCTTCCTTTTGTTCAGTGTGTTCTTGGGTCCATGAATATCTTAGGTCTTTTCGTATCTCCGGATCATTGTTTCCTAGATGTGATTTTCATAGGTCTATTTTCCCCCCACCCCTCATTTCTTTTCCGAACTTATGTTTCCCCAGGTGTAACTTCCCTTAGTCCGTTTCCCTAGTCCTATAATCTCCAAGTCCACGTTTTCCCAGATTTTTATCTTCCGTATGTCTGTGTTTCCTCAGTTTTATCTTCCCTTGGTCTGTGTTATGGGCGGGGTAGACGTGTGGTTGACTTTAGCTGGTAGATTATATTATATTCTATAAACAACACTCGCGCTCCTCGTAACGCACGCCCTCACCCATAAACATGCGGGAAACCAAGGAACAATTTCTACAATTTAATGAAACACTTTATGGGGATCATTAACAACATCTATTCAATCAAGAAAAGAGAACATACTTCAATCAATTTGATAATTAGCTCCGAGCCCCCACCTTGGTTCTTCCCACCAGCTCCGAAAGTATATAGTAAGTCCTACCACTTATCCCCCAACAAAAAAAATCAAAATACGAAAAGAAATGGATGAACGCCCCCCACACACAAATCAACAAATATCATAGCAAGACATAGACAAATATTTGCCTCACCTTAGGTTTCGGAGGGGGGAGGGGGGTGGGTCTCACCCACCCCCCACACCCACACACACACACACACACGCTCGAACTCGGCTAAGCTCACACAGTTCGCAATGTCTGTGGGGGCGCCGTCCCACTTCTTGCCGCTTACTGTCGTCGCGTTGTCCTTGCTGGCACGGACTTTACACCCTCGCACCTGAGGATGAAGGCGAGGGGTTGACCTCCAAGTTTCTGCTGGCCTACCCCTGCCCACTTGTTGGGTCCCTGGAGTCTCAGCCGGGTGCCGGTTTTCCCGTCGGGGCCGCACTTCGCCCCCCCACTCAGCCTCTCAGGGTTGTCGTCGGCGCCGGACGTCCGCCCCAGAGATGTCCCCCCTCTTCGGCTCCCTCGCTGGAGCCTCGGCAGTACACTGGGCCTATTAGACTTTGCCCAAGTCTCTGGTCACTCCGCCCACTGGACCCGTCCTGTGGGGGTCTCCTATGTACTGCCGACACACCGACACTTCACCGTGGGTCACACCTGACTGGGAGTGTGTCACGCACAGGAATCTTAGGGCACTGCCGCCGACTCCTCTCTCACACCTGACACCCAAGTTCCCTCACCGGAGATTCACGGAAGTCACACGGACGACGGGAATCTAGGAACACTTGGTGACAGTCTCCAAAATCCCTACTGGTTGCATGTCCCAGACAAACACTGCAAGTAGGCCAGACCCAAACCTTCACGAGATTTGGGGGTTGGCCTTCCCCCCCGTCGGATATCTCGTCACAGTCACAGACACCTCTGTTCCCTGTCTCAGAGAGAGCTGCTGTGATTCTGCCCTATGGGTCTCGCTCTCGTGGTCTCTCCTCGTGAGTCCACAGAGTTCACACTTCTCCTGAGTCTCAGGCCTCTCTTTGGGGGTTGGTGTTGTACGTTGCTTGAGAGCGGTGAACGAGAGCCTTGTTGTCTCTCCCTCTCGCTACTTATACAACATGTCCTATATCACACACACACTCGGGGGACACACCCCCTCAGCTTCATACATAGTAGTAGCTCCATTGGCCAGCACATCTCTGTCCAATACCCTGTCTCAACCAACCAACATCCCCCCCCCCCTCCACCCCCCCCCCCCCTACTCATACACAGGCACACATTTCGTATGTAGCTCTAAGTGAAGCCACCCAGGCTAATCACCCCGTCAGATTTTAAGGAAGGCACTGGCATCCGACCACATGGAGTTAACTGGGGAGGATAAACGGGAGGAGTTCTACCCTAGTCTTAATTAGGGACAGTCAATGACTGTTCCAGACCCCCTACTCCAACCCCCACCCAACCCGGGATCCCCACTGCGTGTTGACCACGGCACCAAGACCCATGGGGTGAGAAAGGCGGAAACACGGGACAGGGGAGATAACTCTAACCCACGGACCAGGGAGGGTCAAAGAGCGTCTAGGATTGCCTGCCCCTTTGACAGTCGGGCTGACACGATCTCTCCAACCGGCCAACACAAGCACGCCAGCCCATCGGAGGGTCGAGTTCCTCTGTGATCCCCAACTCAAAGGCTGGCCCCCCGACCTATGTCCAGACAAGCCCCGCTTGTGTTCTACAAGGGGTAGGCGGCCCCAGCTCCCCAACAAGCGCTTATTCATGTGCCCATATGCTGATATCATGACAGTCTGTTCATCAGTATTAATGTTTTGCAGTGTTTATAATTTCCACAAGTTGATTTTCTTAGCTGTAAGTTTCCCCACGTTTACTTTTTTCCATGTCTATTTTCCCCCCTTGTATATCTTTCGTAACTCTATGTATCAACCATGTTGATCTGCCTGAATGTCTGGTGTTTTCCTAGGTGGACCTTGCCCATATCTGTATTTATCTTGATTTACATTCCTCTCATGTGTTCATATGTTTATCTTCTTTTTATCTGTAGTTTTCAGGCTACCTTTCCTATGTCTATGTGTTCAATCCGGTTACGTTCCCTTCCCTGTGTCTATCTTTTCGGGGTTGTATCTTCCACATGTGTAGTTTTCCCTTGTTTACCTTTACCGTATTTATCTTCATTCAGGTATATCTTTCTCTCCCCCCCCCCCCCCCCCCCCAAACTATATCTTACAGCTTGCTAAGGTTGATACTCCCGTATCTGTTACTCAGGTCCTTTCCTTCTCCTCTGTTTCTACATCGGTTTTATCTAGCCAACGTCTCGGTTCACTGGGTTCATCTTCCCCATGTCTGTTTTCTCAGGTTCATGTCCCTGACGTCTGTATCTTCAGCTTTATCTTCTACACGTCTGTACTGCAGGTTCATTTTTCATTATATCCGTTTTTCCTCGTGTTAATATTCTCTTTTTTTTTTTTTTTTTTTTTTTTTTTGCTTTCCTCATGCGCATCTTCACCATGTCTGTTTAGTCACGTCTATCTTTCCCTATGTTTGTTTTCCTCATAATGATATTCCTTATGTCTGTATTTCTCAGATATATCTTTTCTACATCTGTATATTCATATCAATCTTACCCATTTCTGTATCCTCAGATTTTACGTTCTCGACGTCATGTTTCCTAACATGCATGTTTTCCCACTTCTTTTTTTTATTATGTTCATCTTTACAGTGTGTGTGTTTCCCCAGTTTCATTTTATCCACATCTGTTTTCCTCACGTTCATCTCCCACAAGTCTGTTTTTCTCAAGTTTATCTTGACCATATCTGTTTCTACAACTACAAGTTCATCGCTCTCCATGTTCGTTTCTTCGTGTCCATCTTCCCCATATCTATCTCCTCAAGTTTTTATTTTTCCCCAATGTCTGATTTCCTTATGTTTTATTCCTCCGGATCTGCTTCATACATTCATCTTCCCGATGTCTGTTCCCTCACCGATCATGTTTTCCCAGTCTGTTTCTTCTTCAGAGTTCATTTCCCCTCATATCTGTTTCATCATGATCATCTTCCCAGTATATTTCGTCAGGTTCATATCTCTGTTTCCCTGTTTCCTCCTGTTTATATCTTCCCCACATCAGCTTTCTCTCGTTTCATCTTTCCTGTAGTCTTTTTCTTCTGTTTTCTCACGTTTATCCTATCTGTGTTTCACAGGTTTTCTTCGTCCCCATATTGTTCTTCTTCACGTTGTTTTCCCATGTCCTGGTTTTCCTCAGACTCATCCCTTGTTCCCCATGTCTGTTGTCTTAAGTCCATCTTTCCCCATGCCCATTTTCCCTCACGTTTCTTCTTCTCAATGTCTGTTTTCCTCAGTCCATCTGTCCCCATCTAATCGTTTTCCCCACGTGCATCCTCCCCACTCTCTGTTTTTGTTCCTCTAGAGTTATTTGCGACATGTGTGTTTTTTTGGGGGGGGGAAGGTTTTATCTTTCAGGATGATTTTTTCTCTGATGTATCTATTATCCATTTTTCTTCTTCAGTCCCCGTTTCATGTCTGTTTCTTTCCCCATTTCACTTTTCCCCCACATGTTTTCTGAGGTTTAGCGGTTTTCCGATATGGTTTTGGTTCTCCCTGGTTCTTTCCCCTACAGCTGTTTGCTTCAGATTTTATAGGCCTTCCGGACTGTCTGTGGTTCCTCCCTGGCAAGCATAAGTTTATATGCACAAAGAACCTATTAGCCCATTGTGTCGGATACATCCATGATTGTATCCCCAGTTTATCTTTTTCTTTTCCACACCTGCTTGGCTCCCGAAGACTACTTTTCCTTCAAACCGTTGGGGCCGCCGTATGATCTCCTCCCTATCTCCCGCCCCTCTGAGTACACTGTTTACATTTCTCTAGATTTATTTCCTTTATGTTATGATGTATGGGCCACCGGCTTTGCCAAAACCATAGATTTCATCTTCCCAGTGATAGGCTTTCTCCGGACTCATCGACATCACGTTCGTAGATTTTTCCAGGTTTACAATTGCTCTTCCCACACCTATGCATGCCCGTCGGTGGACCTCTTACACTAACGCTAGAGGCCGTACCGTTAACAGGCACTGGCACACTCCCCTTTTACGGAGGTAGCCTACCCATTCTTTCCCGCAGCGCCGCGCGAATGTTACGTTATTGTCCCATCACACCAGGGTCCATAGATCGGGCCTATTTGAAAACAAAATTCCTACGCAACTGGAATATCGCTTGCCTTATTTCCGACATAATGCCCTGTCATCTGTCTTCTCTCGCGTTCTTTCCCACGGTGACCAGAGGAACTGTCCCGGGGCGTTTCAGTGGACTTGCGTAACCAAACGAATTATGATATGCATTTTATCATCAACTGGGGAGGTTTTTTTCATTGCTGTTTGCATAACAGAAATCGTAATCTTTTCTTTTAATTTGCTCCTTTCTTGTGCGTTGGATTCTCTACTCACTGACATTAATCAGCATTACACACGGGTGATTAATCGACGCAAGGGCCGAAAACAAAAGCCACAAAGCCAACTCTTTTTGGGAATGGCTGTAAAGGTGTAAAACTCAGTGTCGCCTCTGCTTTTTAGCGTAGGAATCCCACACACGTCTGTCATATTATCCTTCTACAGTTTTATTCTCCCAGGCCCATGCCTATGCTTCTGTGGGCCTATCTTTTTCGTGTATTCTGTGGTACTCTGTGTTTATTGTCTCCAAAAATCGTCTCTAAAGTCCATGAGGTTTCTAAGGTTTATGTTCTAAGTTATACTTCTCGTAGAAAACCTTCCGCTACGCATCTAATATCCTTGTTAGTTCCCCGAGCATGTACATGTCGTCAAAGCACGCTATCTCGAATCAACGAACAAAGGAGGCGTCAGCTGGTGGTGGACGTCTGCTTGATTTAAGATGTAGAAAACAAAAAAGGAACTGTTGAAACGTACATTTAAAAGCACGGTTTTTAATTTTCGTGTCACGTGCATTCCGCTATTGAGGGGGTGGGGGGTAGCTGACAAAACGTAAGAAATGCAGCTGGTTCAAACGTGGACAATTACATGGCCTTACTACTTTTGGTTCATGGGGACAGAAATAAGTGACTTTTTAAACGAAAAAAGCAAGCCGACTTAGAAACTAGATTGTTTTTAAACATCGTCCTTGTTTATTGATCTCTGTCTCCCTTTTATTCATTAATATGTTTGGCTACGTAAATCCCTTTCTTTTCCCAAGATCTCTTTCGAGTGAAGCACAAGAGTCCATGTGTACACTTCAGCCTATTCCTCTTACGATCTGATCTATTTGTGAGCTGAGCCCGACTGAAATGATAAGACGTTGCGCCCATAATCCCGCCATAGATTCACTCCAGACATTTAGAACTACCGCTCCCATCGTCTTCAAACGTCAATGGTCTCCGTTGGATTCTAATTTCGCGTCGAGGATCGACGTGGATTTTTTAATTTGAAAATAAGCCATTCTGTGTTGCTTGCCAAATTATACGATCAAATCGATGGATTAATTCGATATAACATTTCACGCTTTTACGTAACTGCCACATTAACGCACACGTTGATATGTTTGGTTTTCCGGGGAATCCCAATTCAACATTTGACCGAAAGAGGCTGTCTTTGAGAGGGACGTTTTTTCTTGCGGTGTAACATGCTTCAAAAAAATTAAAAAAAAAAAAAAAAAAAAAAACAAAAGAAAAAAAAGAAACTCCTACTCATTCTGTGAAATATCACAGTCTGATTCGTTTC
>JADBJO010027898.1:15000-20756 GCA_016801955.1 Conus betulinus
TCATGGAGAGAAGCTAGCTACGTCAAATACTTGTTTAAAATATGGGTAAAAACGCCATATAACCCCCTTGGTAGAAATTGCTAGATCAAAATCTGTAATCCTTTCAAAACCAATCATTCTCTGGCTGCTTTAGCCAAATCCAACAGATGTGTTTTTTCTAGTCATGCCAGCAAATCTGTAATAAATTTGTGTGGAAGAAGAAAACCGAAAATCAGTCGAAAAAACTGCGCATAAAATTGTAAAAAAAAAATGGAGGTATCGGTCTTGCCGAGTTTAAATTTTTTGTAACATCTCTGAAAGCGTCTTGGATCCGTAGAAGTGGGAGATCAAAGGATAAAGGGAGAAATATACTACTCAGTAACTTCCCGCAATGGTCTTTGATCAATAAACATGGTCCAGAGATTGTTTCAAAGTTTGCAGGAGGAGGGTGTGATTGTGTGTAGTGGGCGTCGTTTGCATTGAAAGAAATGAACAAGAGAGAACACAATAAATGAAATACAATATGCACCAAAAAGCATTGTAAATAAGGGGACGGGGGGGAGAAGGGGGTCAGCCGCCTAAAGCACCCGACCCAAGTCTGACCCTAGGGTAGATTGCTCTACCCCAAAGCAGCAAGGGGGGTGAGAGGGAAAACGGGAGAACACCCCGAAAAAAAAAAACCCAGCCCGACGCAGCTAGGAGCTGCAGGCCCCCTCCCCCCCCCCCCCCCCCCAATGCAAAAAACTCTTGCGCGCAGGCACAACCACAAACACACACACACACACACACACACACACACACACACACACACACACACACACACACAAGCACACACTACCTGTTTTAAAAAAAAACAAAAACTTGGAGGGTGGTGGGGGGTTGTACAATGGAGAGTAAATGTACAAACAAGGTATACATTAAAAACATTTGGGTAAGAATAGGGAGGTAGGTGGTGGTTGTGCTATGGTGGCGCAAGAAGAAGGCAAAAAAAAATAAGATCATTAACGCAAAAGTTAGATATGAGGTCATGATGAGAGAGGCCGCTAACAACACGCTCCCAATGACCAAAAAAAAAAAAAAACAAAAAAAAAAAGTAGGGGGAGGGGATGGGGGGGGGGGGGGGGGAGGACGGGCGGGAGGGGAAGGGAGTGTGGGGGAGGAGAAAGCAGTGAAGAGGACGTAAAGAGAGGACCCTTATGAGGGGCCCTACAGGAGAGACAACTAGAGAAGTGCTACGGTGAGAATGAGGGGAAGATATCCGCAGCTAGGAGGTTCCCGTGGGAAGGGTCCTACAAAGGGGGAGACAGAACGAACAAGGGGAAGCAGGACAGGAAGTAAGGAGGAAATGTAAGAGAAGGAAACACACAAGAATAAAGGAGCCCTACGGGGAGGACGACTGAAAGGGACAAAGGAAAGAGGAGGGAAGGGAGCGAAAGGAGATGTTAAAGTGTTGGTAGGGGTAAGAAGGGGGAGAAGGGGAAGAGGAAAAACAAAGAGAAAGAAAATACAGGGAGCTGGCACAGTAAACGATAAGAGGAGGAGGCGGCGGGGTTTGGGCTGGGGGTGTTGTGGGGGGGGGTTCTGTGTGGTTTGGGTGTTGGGGGGGGGCGGTGGGTAGTGGGGGGCGGGGGGGGGTGGGGGGGGGGGGTGGGTGGGGGTGGGGGGGGGGGGGTGGGGTTGGGCGGAGGGGGGGTGGCTGGGTGGGGTGGGGGCGGTGGTTGTGGGGGGGGTGGTCTGGGGGGGGGGGTGGGGGGGGGGGGGGGGGGGGGGGGGTGAAGGGTGGGGGGGGGGGTGGGGGGGGGGGGTGGGGGGTGGGGGTGGTGGGGTGGTGGGAAGTTGGGTGGGGGGGGTAGAGGGGTGGGGGGGGTTGGTGAGGGGGTGGCGTGGGGTTGGGGGGGGTGGGGGGGGGGGCTTGGTGGGGAGGTGGGGGGGGGGGGTTTTGGGGGGGGGTGGTTGTGTGGGTGGGGGTTGGGGGGGTGGGGTGTGGGGGGGGGGGGTGGGGGTTTGGGGGGGGGGGGGGGGGGGGAGGGGGGGGGGGTTGTGGGGGGGGGGGGGAGGGGGGGGGGGTTTGGGGGGGGGAGGGGGGTGGGGGGCGGGGGTGGGGGGTGTCGGGGGGGGGGGGGGTGTTGGTGGTTGGGGGTGCGGGGGTGCTGTGGGGGTGGGGGTGAGGGGGGGGTGGGGGGGGGTGTGGGGGCGGTGGGGGGGGTGAGGGGGGTGGGGAGAGGGGAGGGGGTGGTGTGGGTGGGTGTGCGGGGGGGTGGGGGGGGGGGGGCGGGGGCGTGGGGGGGGGTGGTGGGGGTGCGAGGGGTGGGGGGGGGGTGGTGGGGGGGGGGGGGGGGGGGGGGGGGTGTGGGGGGGGGGGGTGGGGTTGGGCGGGGGTGTGACGTTTGGGGGGCGAGGGGCAGGGCTAGGTGGGTCGGATGCGACGTGACTGAACAAAAATAAAGTCCAATATTCAATAGCGAAAAAAAAAAAAAAACCAAAACTAAAAGACAGGAGACTGGGACTCTACCCTACTCAGAAAACTCCGCTGTCAAAAGATTAGGCTCCTCAAACGTCATCACCATGAGGTCGCTAGTCTGCTAATTGGTCACGAAGACGGCCACTGCATTCAGCCCAACCATTCACAGGTAAGTAGTAAAAGGGAAGTGAATAATAGGGTCATTGTCTACCTTGATTAGGGCTCGGGAAAACAGGAAAAAAGAAATACAAGAGATTGGCTACGCTTTTTCATTGATACCAGCTGGATTTTCCTGTTGCCATGTTTTTGAATCAGTGAGACTCGTGTCCATCTTCCTGTCCTGATCTCTAGGAGTCGCTATGTTTCCATGAGCCACAAGACCCTTCACTCTTGCTTGTGTGCGGAATGGCTGGGGAGGTTTGAGTGTCTTGTCTACTTGTTTGGGTCCCTGTTGTCTTTAATGCAGCGAGGTGTTCCTTGATCTGACAGTCAGAGAGCGTTACCTGTCTCACCAATGTAAAAGTTAGATAGCAGGCAAACGGTGCAGTGGATGATGTAGATCAAGTTAGTTTTGGCTTTGGCAGTTTGAAGAATTTGAGACAGTCATCATGCGTGAACTGGGCCTACTTTCACTTCAATGTCAGTACAACTGAAGGGACATGTTCTTACCGTTGGGGTAGAATTTGCACGGGCTTGTGCCTACAGAGTATTGCGAATGTTAATGTCGCATGTTTTGATGTCTGTACTGGTTTTCATTGTTTTGGTCGCTGACGAAGGCTTATTGCCGAAAATTTCTTGTCTTTGTTTTGTTCGTGCATTAAAGTGCGTTACTTTCCGCTTTGTGTGTGTGCTCTTCTCTTTTTTTTTTTCGCGTCGTGATTTAACGATAGTTCATCATATAATAGCTGGGCAATAATGCTAGTTTTTAGAATTCGAATGGTCCTCTCTGGATATGTTTTTGAGGGTGATGATAATGAATGCAAAGTATGCTGAGGTCGGTCTGCGAGAAAGAAATATGAAATGTGTACGTATAACACTTGGTTGTGCTCGGTGTAGAGACACTTTCTACATATGGCATTATGTGTGGACATACATTGGTTGTGCTCGTGTGGAGAGCATTTATATGGCATTTGTGTGTGGACATGCTCGTTGATTTGAGTAATGCTTCCTAGTAACAGCGACGAGAATGCCTCTACAATAAGGTTTTTTAAGTTGGGTCTAGCTCATTTTTTAATGACCAGTAGACCTGTTTCTTTCACTGAGAAGTTTCAAGGAAAAATATGATATCAATATTGATTTTTTACTTTACTTTCGTGTAAAAAACGGGTACAGTTCCGCAGTACTTGATTACATAAAGACATCTGGAATAAATGTCGAAAACATAAGTGTGATCAGTTCTCCTGTCTGTGGCAAGAAATGTTCGCCGCTTACAAAGGTTCAAGATGTACAATGATATAATGACTGAAACTAACCAAAGAACTCTGTGTTGCTATAAATGGAATTTGAAAACTTGTCCCAAAGTCATGCTTCCTTAATGCTCATAAAATAGCGGATATAAAGCTCAAATGGTTTCAACTCAGAATATTACCCAGATGCATGGGAACCAAACATAATTTTAACAGAAATTGGAGTCGTTAATAATGACGTTAATAACAGAAAAATGTACCAAATGCCCACAATATACGTCTTACAGAATCACTTATTCTCTTAGGAGTTGATGCAACAATTGTTATTGTATTATTTTCTACTTCATTATTCTTTTTGCCGAAACAACATTTATACACATGTAAACTGAAAGGCAACTTTCTTCGTGTAACAGGCTTTCTGAAAATATTGAAATTTCGATACCAAATTGAAAACCATGATGCGCATATAAACATGAACTATAAAGAATTCCATACTAATTGGTTGATATATGAATCATTTGTCTCCTCCGTTTAGTGGTCTGATCAGCTTCTCTACAACTAGCGAGCGATCACTGGTACGTTCTCTTTTGGTTTGTTTTTATTTTCATAACATAAGACAATGTGGTGAGGCTCTTTTATTAATGTAATAAAAAAAAACCCAAATAATATTGTTTGCAGTGTTTCCGCTCGTTAACATCCAACCAGCCAGTCAAAAAATATTTTTTTTTCTCTTAGTTTTATTTTTCATTTTCTCTTTGTCCATCTCTCCCTCCCTCTTGTATATTTGTATTCATCAGTCAGTTCACCTATACTATCTACTTCCCGGACATGCATACACTTTGATGTATTGTAATATGCTTCCCTTATTGAATGATGCCCTTATTGTATGTAACCCGCCGATTTTGTAAGCAGCGCCGATTTGTAAGCGCTTACAAATCGGCGCACATTGCATGACTTGTAAAACCGCCGATTTTGTAAGCAGCGCCGATTTGTAGAGCGCTTACAAATCTGCGGGCTATGCCCCGGCCGATTAGTAAGCGCTGCTTAGAAATCGGCGGGTGCTTTACAAATCGGCAGGCTAAACCCCCCGCCGTTTTGTAAAGCGCTTTACAAAACGGCGGGCACTTTATATCCTGCTTCTTTGGATTAAAACGATACACTATTATACGCTTTCAGTAATTTTCCCGCAATTTGATGACTTTCTATTTTGCTCATCAAGATGGCGGACTGACCCGACGTTTTGTAGAGCGCTTTACAAACGGCGAGGGCTAACCCGCCGATTTGTAAAGCACCCGCTGATTTCTAAGCAGCGCTTACAAATCGGCGGGGGCCTACAATGGGTTTGTAACAGAGTGACACGATAATGATTAAAATTACACCTGTTAAAATGAGGAAAAAGCAGAAAAGAAGAGAAGGAGATGGGTTATGACAGAGGGACATGATAATCATTAAAATTTCACCTGTTACTTTATACAAACGTATCTACTCCTCGGAGATTAAAAGTAGCACCCTCATCGTCACTCGATTCGTTTGCTCGAGGACTGAATGAGTTCATCGGATTCAGTAAGTGATGGTTGTGAACGAAGGTTTATAGCTTCACTGGTGATGGGATGTAGTGGATTGTTAAATCCACAGCTCAGCCCCGACAGAGATGAGAAAAGCAGGTAACCAAGGGCCACGATTTCTGAAAGAGTCTAGTCTAGTCTACCTAACTCTTCTTGAAACAAGAACTAAGGGTTGATATTCAGATGAGGAGAGTGGATGGTAGTTGGAAATTCTTGTCTGGGTTGCAAAGATATGAGTGAGAGAGGAGAGAGAGAGAGAGATAGAGAGAGGAGAGATAGAGAGTAGATTCACAAACCGATCCCTTCCATCGTAGCGCTTCCCTCCTGACGACCGTGGCAGAAACT
>JADBJO010027899.1:0-15000 GCA_016801955.1 Conus betulinus
TTGTAAGCTCAAGACTCACTCGGCAAGCTGTTATACTCTTGTTGTAGCTTCAATTGCTTGTGTCATCAACCAGACCATCGACATGTGAAGGCAGATGCTCGTTCTAAAAACCAATCACAACGTATATTTACAGAGCAGGGTAAGATCACCAAGTTCCGACATGTTTTCTCAGTAAATACCTCAAAGAGACAGAGAGCAACCAGTTCTAAATCGCTACCCTTTCTAATTGGGTTTCGTGGTCTGGTCTTCAAATCGTACTTGTGCATTTCAATACAGACAATATGGTTTTACGTGTTCTCACTTATTCAAGATCAAAAAGAAAATCTCAAATCATCACATTTTTACACACAACACACAACACACACACACACCCACACACACACACACACACACACCACACACACTCAAACACACACACACACACCACACACAGCACACACACACACACACACACACACACACACCACAGCACACACACACGCACACACACACTCACAAACACACTCCCTTGAGTGTTCCCTGTGTATGTGTTCCCTGTGTGGTGTGTTCCCTGTATGTGTGTGTTCCTGTGTGTGTTCCCTGTGTGTGTTGCCTGTGTGGTATGGCCTGTGTGTGTTGCCAATGTGTGTTAGTTCTATGTTTTGCCAGTGTATATGTCGCCTCTGTGTTGTGTGGTTGCCGGAGTGTGTTGTATGTCCAGAGTTC
This sequence comes from Conus betulinus, assembly GCA_016801955.1. Classification (NCBI taxonomy): domain Eukaryota; kingdom Metazoa; phylum Mollusca; class Gastropoda; order Neogastropoda; family Conidae; genus Conus; species Conus betulinus. The sequence goes on from JADBJO010027899.1 coordinate 706, forward strand.
CAGACAGCTAGCAGCATACAGATATTTTCAAAAGCTCATATAAGTATTTTCTGTCATCGACATTTGCTGTGTTCTGCATGAAAACAGTGATCTGATCTTTTGAAGACAGACTGTCCCAAAAGTCCCACTAATCTGCCGATGCTCACACACACACACACACACACACACACACACACACACACAACCCAGCCACACACACCACACACACACACACACACTTCGCGCGCGCGCGCGCCGCATACACAGAGAAGACCAGACAGACAGACAGAGAAAGAGTGTATGTGTGTTTATGTTATGTATGTGTGTGTGTGTGTGTGTGTTGTGTGTGTGTGTGGTGTGTGTGTGTGTGTGTGTGTGTGTGCGTTCGTGTGTGTGTGTGTGTGTGTGTGTGTGTGTGTGTGTGTGCGTTCGTGTGTGTGTTGTGTGTGTGTGTGTGTGTGTGTGTGTGTGTGTGTGTGTGTGCGTGCGTGCGTGCGTGCGCGTGCGCGCGCGTGTGTGTGTGTGATATATATATATATTATGTATATATATATATATATACTATATATATAATATATCTATATATATATATAATATATATATATATATATATATATATATATATATATATATATATATAGACAGACATACAACACACACATTCACAGAATCAGAGAGAGAAAGACTCTCTCTCTCTCCTCTCTCTCTCTCTCTCTCTCTCTCCCTCACTCACTCACATCACTCACACTCACTCATACACACCACACACACACACACCCCGCCATAAACACTTATACACACACACGCACGCACGCATGCATGCACGTACGCATGCATGCACGCACGTACGCACGCGCGCGCGCGCGCACAGCGCACGCTCGTCACGCACACACACACAACACGACCGGGCGCGCATGCACGCACGCACACAACCTCGTAAACTGTTAAGCACACACACAACAAACTTATTGCCACACCAACCCCTCCCCCTAATAAAAGAAGGGGTGATGAACTTGTTGGAATTCGCTTGAAAAATCAGCCCATCTCTTCACAGAAATAAACCAAACTTTATGTATGCACTTATATCTGACTTAAATCCCTCATATAACTGAGCTAAACTACTCGATACGGGCTTTAAAAGAAATCTTTTAACTGTGCACAAATTCATTCTTATTCACTATCAAAAATCTACTCGCTGAAATGGATTTTCTTTTATGTCAGACGTTTTACAACGTCTACACTTCATCAACATTTCTTGTGACGTAGACACCGCCGGGATTTATGGGATTTACAAATAGGGCAACAAAACATGTTTTCGTAAGTATGACATAGAAAATATACGTGCACAGCATCGTCTTTGTCTCGCTGAGAACCCGCACGTGTCTGATAACCTCATGACATGGACTAGGTCCGCTCATGACGCAATCAAAAGACATCTTGAGAAAGTTCATTCAGGACGTGCGCATGTCATGTGCGCTCTGTGTGAGTGTGAGTGTGTGTGTGTGTGTGGGCTAGAGAGAAAAAGACAAAGACAGACAGAGAGGGGGAGGAAGGGAGGGACGGACGAAGCAAAGGGGAGACTACCAATTGAGGTGGCGTCTTATCTCCGATATCCACTGCTAATATAACCCGGTATTGCTCAATAAAGACCAGAGGAGCAGTGCAAGCGCCGCACTGTTCATGTAAATCCCGTCATTGAGCAACCATGCCGCGTGCCAAGGTCCTTGGACTGTGGGTGTTCCTGCTCGCCCCACTACAGGTCTACGGGCAGGTGCAGTCCTCCTCGGTGCTGACACGGCTGGGACACGCTAGAGGGCCTGGTGTCCCAGCTCCACGACCAACACCAGCAGGACCATCAGCATGGCTGAAGAAGGAACACGTTCTGATGGAGAGAATACACCATCTGGAACAAGACGTCCAAAGTCTCCGAAAGGAGAACCATGAGATCAGGATCCAGGCAGGGGCTTTGGTGGCAGAGAATCAAGTTTTACGGATCGATCTGGTGCATGTACAACACCAGATGGACGTCATGGTGAAGAACGCAGCGGTCACTGGACAAGGCTGGGACGCAGGGATCGAGAAAGGCCAAGCGTGGCGGGGTTAGTGATAGTGAATTTGTGGAAGTTGACACGCAAGATCTTCAATCTGCAGAAGAAGACTTGGAGCAAGTGCCACAGACTTCAGAAGACCCACATGATTCCCAGCATGTGAAGAACGCAAGCTCTTCGCCTTACATGACGGGATCATACCCTTCCCGCGTGAAGGATGTCTACCATTCCCACCACAGACACTCGGCTCGCTCCGATGACGCGGGGCCTCTAGAAGTGATGATGGACCACCTCAGCCAGAAAATGACCCAGCTATCAGCTGAGGTACAGACGCTGAAGACCTCTCACGCCCAGCAACAGGGTCGACCTCCACGATGCACGAACCTCTCTACGTTCATCCACTGGGGAAGTTCTTCATGTTCCGCCCCTTCCGAACTGGTGTATGCGGGAGTGCTGGGAGGATCTTGGTATAATGACACAGGGGCAGCCGCCAACGCTCTGTGTTTGACCATGTCGCCAAAGTTCCAGAACGTCGCGTTTGGAGGAGTCTACACGAGGCTGTATGGTGGAGAGTATGATACCCCCCGACTCCTTCCTCAACAAAGATCCTGTATGCGCCGTGTGCAGGGTCTCCTATTCATCCACATTCATGCTCCCTGGGACCAAAGTGTGTCCTTCAGGCTGGACCCGGCAGTACAGTGGTTTCATCATGGCCGGCCATTATGTCTCACCGGCTGCCACCCAGTTCATTTGCGTCGATGCCAGAATGGAGGATCGACAAGGCAGCGATGCCGACTTGGATGGCCATCGGCTGTTCTACACCGAAACCCCAGTGTGGCAGTCTGCCCTGTGGACCTTACGAGAATGGCAAAGTGGTGACATGTGCTGTGTGTTCCCTGTGATCTGCACACACATGAACATACACACACACACACACACACGCACACACACATGCGCGCGCACACACACACACACACACACACACACACACACACACGCACGCACACACACACACACACACACACACACACACACACACACACACACACACACACACTCACACGCACGCACGCGCACACACACACACACACACACACACACACACACACACACACACACACACAACACACACACGCACACACACCTCCGACAACTTTCCTTAGTGAAGTAATTGTTTGCCCTGCCTGAGGAGGAAGACCCATTATGTACGGTATATAGAAACGCACTTGATGGTGTTTGATGTGGTGTATGTTCAGTCGTTTGGCGGGTCAGTAATTCTGTGTTTGTTTTTATCTTTCAATTTCCGCCTGCAGTTACCCCACTACGAAGCAATTAGTAAACGACTAGTTCAGAAGATATCCGTATGAACATCTCAGACCGGGAGAGGCGAGGATATCTCTCATAGATTCTATGGATGCTTAGCAATAAATCAATGGAATATTGGTCTAATCTGGAGTCACTGGTACTTGATTTGCTCTCTCTCTCTCTCTCCCTCCCTCTCTCTCCCCCTCCCTCTCTCTCTCTCTCTCTCTCTCTGTTTCACGTATACCTCATGCAATAGTTTTCTAACTTGAGAGAAATGCTTAAGCAATGTTTTTTTTTTGTTTGTTTTTGTTTTGTTTTTTTTTTTGGGGGGGGTCTATGATTTTTGTTCTCGGTTTTTTTTTTATTATTATTACATAATGGGCAGAGAGAGGAGGAGAGTGAAACAGACGGACCGACAGAGACAAAAACAGGCAGACAGATAGACACCGTGGGAGACTCAATGGGTTTTCTTTTTTTTTTTTTTTTTTTTTTTTTTGTTTGTTTTTTTGGGGGGGGGGGTGTGGAGGGGGAGGGGGGGACAGCATTTTCAACGCCCATACATAAGGCAGGGGGCCGGGGGCTACAGGGATTACAGAGTACAACATACAACTATTCCAAATCCAACCGATCCAGTAACTTAACCCGCTATACAGTGGTGTTCTCTCGGCTGGTGATACAACCACGCTGCAGTTCAGTTCATCTGTGTGGACCTCAGACGTGTGTGTGTGTGTGTTTTGTTGTGTGTGTGTGTGTGTGTGTGTGTGTGTGTGTGTGTGTGTGTGTGTGTGTGTGTGTGTGTGTGTGTGTGTGTGTGTGTACCCTTACCCTTTTCAGTAAGTTACAGTCGTGTCAATTCACCCCTCACCTCTCCCCCCCCCCCCCCCACCCACCCACCCTTTCTCACCATTCAGCCCCTGCCCTCAGCAGCAAAGTTTGTTTCGCTCTTTTCTCATGTTGGTTTCTTTTTAAGCTTGACATAAGTTTAGTCGAACGTTTTGTTGTTGTTTTTTTTTCATCACTTGACACACAAAGCTCGGTTGTCCCTTTTTTTCTGCCTTAGAGGCGATTTGTTGTCAAGTCTTTTCAATTCCTTGCTTTCAAGACTTCTTTGTCAGTCTATCAAAGCTGCCTTGCTGTCGAGGCATCTCTCTAAGTCAGTAATTCCACGAATCCGGAAACGGAAAGAGTGCTTTGTCAAATGGCTTCCAGCGTGATATTCAACACATTTGCCGAATGAATAAACACTGGAAATGTGCCGTGAACGAGCCAAAGAGCTTGTTGCCACACTGATCAGAACATCAGCCAGATAAGTGTAGGGGGAAAATGAATATTATTATATGAAATTCTCAACGGCATAACGCTGCGAATATAACATTCGCTGAAAATCCCCCACAGTAACATGAATGACAATTGGAAAGTTAGAACTATGATGGAGAAGGAAAACATTTTTTTTTTCTAGTAGTCTACGTGTAGCCATCATTTTGGGTTGGTTCAAATTGTTAAAAGTTTGTTGCTAAAAAAAGTTTTTTTTCCGATGTTAGTAGCTTTTCCAGTCTTTCTGATGAGAAGCGTCCATGTGTGTATGTACTTCTGCGCGCGCGCGCGCGCGCGCGCGTGTGTGTGTGTGTGTGTGTGTGTGTGTGTGTGTGTGTGTGTGTGTGTGTGTGTGTGTGTGTGTGTGCGTGCGTGCCTGTGAGTGTGTGTGAGAGGTAGAGAGTGTGTGTGTGTGTGTTTGAGAGAGAGAGAGAGAGAGAGAGTCAGTGTGTGTGTGTGCGTGCGTGCGCGCGCGCGCGCGCGCGCGCGCGCGCGCGTGTGTGTGGTGTGTGTGTGTGTGTGTGTGTGTGTGTGTGTGTGTGTGTGTGTGTGTGTGTGTGTGTACTTATTTTAAAAATATAGAAATGTGAATAGCAGCATCCATAATAAGAGAGAGAGAGAGACACAGAGAGAGAGAGAGAGAGAGAGAGAGAGAGAGAGAGAGAGAGAGAGAGAGAGAGAGAGAGAGAGAGAGAGAGAGAGCAGCGATGCCAACCAAACCTGCAACTATCTGCTGTACAGCACGAACGCCGTGTATCGCAGCACCGACTGACCCGATGGGCACTAAACAGATGTCAGTTGAGCACAGTGTCACGGTCAGTCAGGGTCAGTCAGCGTCAGCAAAGGCCGGCTCTCCTGTTTCCTATCTTCCTGTCCAGTGAGAGCCGGGACAGACAGGCATGGTGCCACAAGAGGCGTGTGTGGGAGTCTGCACTGTGGAATCAACAGGAACGATAAGCTGGCGATGAGTGCACTGTGCGTTCCTACTGGTCAGTGCACACACACAGACACACAGACACACACACGCGCGCGCGCACGCACACACGCACGCCACGCACGCACGCCGCCACACACACACAACACACACACACACACACCACACACACACACACACACAGTAACATGTGTAACTCTATAAAAAAAACACATCCAATGTGTATGCGGGGGCTGTTGATAGTTGTACAGCAACACATATTTTGTACTTTTGTCCTTATTTTGAATCAGCTCTATCAAAATTCAGAAAAGATGAATCTAAATGCATTTTTCCAAGAACCTGTATTTCTTTTGAACTTTGTTCAGAACTTAATGATAGTCCAGTCGGCTCGTTTTTATGATGATTCTAACATAATTCAGACTGTTTTGTTTTGACTATTGCAGTTTGATTTGTTAATGTTGATTTTTTGCTAAGGATTGTGCTTATGTAGTAATTCCGCTAATATTTAACACAAACACAGGCGCACACACGCAAGCGCGCGCGCACACACACACGCACGCGCGCGCACACACACACACACACACTACACACCACACACACACAAGCAACACAGACACACCACACATCACACGCGCATGTATCACTTCACACCCACCTCATACACATATACAGTAAACACGCACTTCCTGTCTAATATCACTTTAAAAGTGAAAGACGTTACAATGAAGAAGAAGAAGTGACAACAACAACAACACACACACACACACACACCACACACTCTGAACACTTATCACACACAGCGCACAACGACCACGTCACGCACGGCACCTTACAAACCACACGCGCGCGCGCGCGTTGCGCTCTCATGACTCATACTAACACTCACACACACACAACACAACACACACACACACACACACACACACACACCACACACACACACACACACATTGCTGCCTGCTTATTTACACACTTTACACAAATTCACTTAGAAACACGTAATAACATGTGCGCCCACCCCCCACGCCATTGCACACGAGAAACGCGCGCGCGCCATGTGCACGCACGCACGCACACAACAAAGCGCTCACCACACAAAAACGGTCACGACTCCGCACGCAGCACCACACGCACACACACACACCACACAACTAGAATTGTACCCGCCACACTTGGACGAACGTTTTCACACATAAAAACAGCCACACATTCTGCAGTTATACGACTTTGTTATTATCATTGGATAGAGCCCACTGAAGATTTTATTAACCTTAATCTCATGAGTTGTTTCACATCTCATTCTGTCAAATTACGCGACAGTTACTCGTTTTTTTTTTTTTTTCCGAATGCTTGATTTTCTTCAACAAACCTTTTTGTTTTGACCCACAAGCATGACACATTCCGTTTTACCCTTTTTCCAACCATGTCTGTCGGTAAACTTTAGAGTAAACAACGTCATACGCCGATGCCGACATTTTTTCTTTTTCATTGTCCCAACCATCCAATCTTTCTTTTTTTTTCCAAAATGCATGCTTTTTTAAATATTTACGGTATGGACAATATTGGCATACTCATCCCTCTTTGTTTTCCAAAACCACCATCCCTCTTTTCTTCCCTCACCCCCCGCCCCGCCCCCCTCCGTAGCTCCCCCCCATTCACTTACTCACGGCACCCCACCCCCCCCGCCCCCCCCCCCCCCCCCCCACACATCTCGCTCCCCCCCCCCCTCCCCCCCCTTCCCCACTTTTCCGCCCCCCCCCCCCCTCTTTTTTTTTTTTAATTTTTTTTTTGGTTTTTTTTTTCTTCCTCTCCCCCCCCCGTCTCCCCTGCGACCCCCGTTATCCCCCGGCCCCACCCCCCCCCCCCCGCCCCCCGTTCAGTTCTTTTCCTTTTTTATTTTTTTGTTTCCTTTTTTTTCCCCGTCTTGGCCCCTTTTATGTCCTTTTGTGGCCGTATCCCGTACGCATCCCCCCCTGCACAACCCCCCCCCCCCCCTGCCCCCCCCCCCCCCCCCCCTTCCCTGCCCCGTCCCTTCCCATCACGCTCTGCGCGTGACAAAACATGAGTCGCCCCGAATGTCCCTGTCCTTGTAGCCAGTCAGTTTGAATTGTATTAATTGAACTTGAGGCACACATACGCGCGCCTGATCGTGTTTTCCACGCCCCATCGTACCCGCTGACCCCTCTCCCTTCTTTTTTTTTTTTTTTTTTTTTTTTTTTTTGTGAGCGAAGGTGAGTGCGTGCGTGCGCTTGTGTGTGTGTGTGTGTGTGTGTGTGTGTGTGTGTGTGTGTGTGTGTGTGTGTGTGTGTGTGCGCGCGCGTGCGCGCGTGCGCGTGCATACTTGTGTGTGTGTGTGTTGTGTGTGTGTGTGTGTGTGTGTGTGTGTGTGTGTGTGGGTGAGTGTATGTGTATGGCAGTCACTTTGTTATTATGCTTACAGAATCGAAAGCATACGTTTCACCTTTTTCGAAAATCAGGATTGTTTTAGTTTGACGCTGCTTTATGTAAATGTTCCATTGCCTTTATTGGTATATTGCATCCTTTTTCTTGTTTTTGTTCTTGCGGTTGTTGTTCTTCTTCTTCTTCTTCTTCTTCTTCTTCTTCTTTTCTTCTCTTCTTTCTTCTTCTCTGCGCCAGTCGCTTGCCTGCGTTGGTCAAGCAAATTTTGACTCATTCTTTGGCTTTAAATTGTACGTGTTGTTGTAAATTTGATTTTTTTTTTCAGTATGCATTCGTTTATGTTTTGTACACATGCATATGTTTTTTTTTTTTCTTTTCTTCATTATTGTTGTTGTGTCAAAGGTTTATGTAGCATGACTGAAAACAAATGGCACACTTTTATGGCTGAGGAGAAAGAACATAGAAAAGTAAGGATATTTAAAGAGGAATGGAATCTATAGCGATATCATCTTTGAACTGCCAAGGTCTCGGAGGATATCCTAAAAGAAAGGACGTGTTTCAATTCTTAAGACAAAAACAATATTCTATTTATTTTCTACAAGACACTCATTTCACTAGTAAATTAGAACGCCAGATAAGAAGTGAATGGGGTTATGAATGTGTATTTGCCTCCAACAATTCTCGATCAAGAGGTGTTGCAATACTCTTTAATACAACTTTGAATTCAAAATAAAGAAAACTATTAAAGATGTTCATGGTAATTACATAATAGTAACTATTAATACAATGGGAAAAGATTTAGTATTAGCAAATATCTATGGGCCAAATAATGACGAACTATCTTTCTTTGAAAATATAAAATCAAAAATAGAAGATTTGAATCTCCCCAACATAATAATGGCAGGGGACTGGAACCTGGTCCTTAATCCTAGTAAGGATTATCACAATTATAAACATGTTAATAATCCTCGTGCACAGGAAGTAGTTGCCGAAATTATGTCCAGCTTAGAGCTAGTTGACATATGGAGAGAATTGAACCAAGACATTAGACGATATACTTGGAGAAGACTAAAACCATTCCAACAAAGCAGGTTAGATTTCTTTTTATTGTCCGACACTTTAATCACTTACATAGATGATGCTGATATTTTGTTCGGATATAAAACAGATCACACTCTGATATACATAAATATTGTTTTAAAAAAGAAGAGAGACATAAAGGGTTCTGGAAATTTAATTCCTCTCTTTTAAGAGACAAGCAATATGTAAATCTTGTTAAAGAAACGATTGAAAGAATTAAAGGACAATATGCATTACTGCCTTACAATAGAAACTCTGTCAGTAAAATCCCGAATGATGAAATTCAGTTTACAATTTCCGACCAATTATTTCTAGAAACTCTAATTATGGAAATAAGAGCAGAAACAATAACATTCAGTATTCGCAAAAATAGAAAACAAAATGAAAAAGAAAAACAAATCGAAAAAGCAATACAAGATTGGAAAGCAAAAAATGGCTTACTAGAAAGAGACCTGGAGATCTTGAAAAGCAAAAAGGAAGAGCTGAGTGAGCTAAGGAAAACAAAAATTGACGGAATAATGATTCGATCCAGAGCTAAATGGGTATCTTACGGGGAAAAAAAATAAGTAAATATTTCTGTGCACTGGAGAAAAGGAATTTCGTAAGCAAAAGAATGCTTAAACTTGTCACAGACCAAGGAAGAACTCTGACAGAAACGGACGACATGTTAACAGAGACAAAGAAATATTATGAAAACTTATACGCGGAAAAGGACGTAAGTAATATTGAGATTGGAAAATATGTAGAAAACCTGCCCAAACTAAATCAGTTAGAATCGGAACACTTGGAGGGATTAATTACCTTAGAAGAAGCTACCAAAGTCCTAAAAAAAAATATGGAAAATGATAAGAGTCCTGGAACAGACGGGATGACAGTAAATTTCTTTAAATTCTTCTGGAGACAGTTGGGAGGTTTTGTTGTCCGTTCTCTAAATGAGGGATACAGTAATGGAGGAATGTCTGTAACACAAAAAGAAGGAATAATAATTGGTCTTCCAAAAGGAGAGAAACCGCGAGAATACTTAAAGAACTGGAGACCTATCTCACTTTAAATGTAACCTACAAAATTGCTTCAGCCTGTATTGCAAACAGAATAAAAAACTGTTTTACCAAAACTCATATAAATGAGGACCAGACGGGATTCGTTCCAGATAGATATATAGGAGATAGTTTACGAACAATATATGATTTAATTCATTATTTAGAAGTGAACAGCTTGCGAGGGTTATTGATCTCTGTCGATTTCGAGAAAGCTTTCGATTCAGTTAACTGGTCATATATGAATAAAATTCTGGGTGCATTCGGATTTGGAAGAGGAATACAACGATGGATATCATCTTTTTACGATAGATAAAAATCTTACGTAATAGTGAACGGGAAAGTGTCGTCAGGCTTTTCAATTGGAAGAGGTTGCCGTCAGGGGGACCCTATATCTCCATATCTATCTATTTGTTCTGTGTGTTGAAGTACTAGCGACCAAAATAAGGCAAGATCACGATATCAAAGGCATAAAGATAGAAAACACAGAATTTAAGATAAATCAATCAATTTGCAGATGACACCACTTTTACGTTAGATGGCGACAAGAAATCATACGAAAAGTTATTTGCAAACCTTTATGAATTTGAGCAAATATCTGGACTCAAATTGAACTATGAAAAAACGTTTAATGTTTGGCTAGGGTACAGACAAAAATTCCAAGAACACATATTGTCACATTATAAAATGGAATGGAACCCCTCAAAATTCAAAATTCTAGGGATGTGGTTTACGAATAGTCTATCGGATATGACGGAAATTAATATGAAAGATAAAATTTTCGGAAGTCCAAAACCTGTTCAAATATGGGCAAAAAGGATTATAACACCATTAGGTAGAGTAGCTGTGCTAAAATCATTAGTGTTATCAAAATTGGTGTACTTATGGATCCTTTTACCGAATCCTCCTGATTCCCAGATTGCTTATTACAGAATATGTGTTTCAAATTTGTATGGAACAACAAAAATGATAAAATTAAAAGAAAGTACTCAATACATAGTATACAAAAGGGAGGGATAGGTATACCCGATCTGAAAATATATATCAGCTCCTTAAAAATAGCCTGGATAAGGAAAGCGTATACATGTACAACCATAAGTGGAAGACAATATTGCATTCATTTGTCCCCCAAATAAGTAATTTTGACGCCTATGGTCCTAACAGATTTGTTGAAAGCAATATAAGTAACAAATTCTGGAAAGGAGTTTTTCTATCATATCAAAGGTTCTGCAAACAGGTAGAATTATACGAAAGTATAGATTTAGCCACTGAACCTATTTTCTGTAATGAGAAGTTTAAAGTGGGAGAAAAAAAACATTCATTTACAAGAAATGGATGCAGAAAAACATATTCTTGTTAAACATTTACTCGATGATGAGGGTAATTTTGTAAGCAGTTACAAACTTTCAGAGAAAATGGGACTTCGGGTCAATTTTCTGAATTATATGAGTTGCGTGCATTCGATCAAAGCTTATGCAGAGAAAAGAAAGATTGAAATTAGACAGTAACATTAGTAAAGATAAAACTTTAGCACTTCAAAAAATTTGCAGCGTTACTAAAGGTACTCGTACTTATTATGATATTATGGTGGAAGTGAATGAAGTTCTTTAACATTAGTGCCTTTGTTAAGTGGGAACAGCGTCTTAATATACCTATTGACTGGACAGAGGTACTGAAAAGGATCAACAACATTAAAGAAACAAAACTAAAATGGTTTCAAATTAAGATATGCCACAGAATTTTGGTAACAAATAGTGTGCTGAAAAGTATGCAAATTATCGATAGTGACAAATGTAACTTTTGTAATAGAGAGAAAGATTCTATCAATCATTACCTATGGGAATGTGAGTTTACCCGTGTTTTCTGGAAAGACTTTGAAAGAGCTCTGAAGTTAATTGTTCCCACTGTGAAAAAATATCCTTTAATGTGGATTATATTATTTGGTACGGATGAGAAAAACGAAAAACCGATGATATGCTAGACCTAATAATTTTAATGGGAAAATATTTCATTTATAAATGTAGAATCAACAAAACAAAGCCTAATCTAAACATGTTTTTGAAGGAGCTGAACTATCGATATAAAATGGAAAAATATATGTACTTGATGAAGACGAATCAGGCTACCTGCCAAACAAAATGGTTACCATACATTAAGCTGCTAGAGGATTAATTGTTATGTTATGTGATATATGTATGTGTACCTAAGTGTGTGTGTGTGTGTGTGTGGGGTGTGTGGGGGGGGGGGGGGGGGTAGGGGGGGGGGGGGGGGGGGGGTATGTATGTATATATATATGTATATGTATGGTATGTATATGTGTGTGTGTGTGTGTGTGTATGTGTATGTATGTATATATATGTATGTATATATATATATATATATATATATATATATATATATATATATATGTGTGTGTGTGTGTGTTTAATGTTGTCCATGACCTTGGAGCCTCCATGAAACAATGGGGAAACAAAAGTTTGTCTGTATAGTGTACTTTCTCTGAATGCCATGAATAAAAAAAAAAAAAAAAAAAAAAAAAAAAAAGATAGTTCTCAACAAATCGGGGGAAAAAAATCCTGGAATCAAAAAAAAAAAGTCGATTTTTTTTTCAAAAAAAGAGGGTAACATTTTATCTAGAAGTAAAGATAATACTCAACAAATTGGGGGGAAAATATTTCTGTCAATTTTGTCAGTGTCTGAAACACGTGCATATCAACTCCAAGATGAGACCATTTGATAGTTAGTGTACACTGAATAAAAATAAAGCTTCAGCTCAAACTGGGGCAGGCGAATTCTTTATTGTTTCCACTGACTGGCAGGATTGGAGGGGCTTGGTGCAGAAATTTGAAAAGGGATGGGTTTAAGAGAGAGAGAGAGAGAGAGAGAGAGAGAGAGAGAGAGAGAGAGAGACGCACACATGCACGTACGCACACACGTGTGCACGTGCACGCGTCCCACGCACGCACAAACACACACAACACACACACACAAACACACACACACATATGCGCGCGCGGAAGCTGGGTCGGGGCGGAATGGGGGAGGGCGTGTTGGGGGAGGCACATACTTGCGCGCGCGCGCACACACACACACACACACACACACTCTCTCTCTCTCTCTCTCTCTCTCTCACACACACACACACACACACACACTCTTGCTGGGTCGGGGGGGGGGGGGGGGGGGGGGGGGGGGATGGTATTGGGAGGTTGACGAGTGAGAACAGTGTTCGGGGAGGGGCTGGCGGAGTGAGACGAGACTTTAATTTGGCAAAGTCTGGCACGCATGCTGGCATCCATCTCTTTTGTCAGACCGTGTTCAAAGAGGGGGGTGGGGGGGGGGCAAGGAAATGGAGGGGGGGTTGGGGGGGGGAAGAAAGGACCGAGAGGCTAGGGAGAGGGAAGAGGGGAAAAAGAAGGGGATGGGGGTGGGACTTGCTTGCGTGTGGCTGCACACTGAAATGCATACGCCAAGGCCTCACTTAAGGAGTCGAGTATTTGCAGTTGGCGCTAATGGATTGTTTTGAGAATGTTTATGATGTCTGAAATTTGATTCCCCTCATTTCCTTTGATATGGCCATCAAGGCACAAGCCAGGTGGTTCCTAGCAGACAGATTAGAATCAAAGGAATGGGATTATTTTGAGCTCTTCGAGCTGGCGCAAAGATAGGGTCACAGGTGAGTGCAAAGGCCTGAAATGTGACGTCAAGTAAGGGGACAGTCATGCATTTGAAGATTGTTGGTGATTTCATCGGTGATTCCCCCATAACAAGGGAAATAATTGGTGGGAACCAGGACCATCGACATGTGAAGGCAGATGGCTCGTTCTACCAATCACAACGGAGTTTACAGAGCAGGGTAAATCACCAAGTCCGACATGTTTCTCAGTAAATAACCTAAAAGAGACAGAGAGCAACAAGTTCTAAACGGCTACCCTTTCTAATTTGGGTTCTATCTGTCTTTCCGTCTATTTTCTTTTCAGTACAAAGAAGATGCTTTTACATTGTTCTTACTTATTCAAAATCAAAAAGAACATCTCAAATCATCACATTTTTACACACACACACACACACACACACACACACACACACACACACACACACACGCCTGTGTGTCTTCCCTGTGTATGTGTTCCCTGTGTGTGTGTTCCCAGTGTGTGCTGACAGTGTGTGTGTTGTCTGTTGTGGGTATTGCCTGTGT
>JADBJO010027900.1:0-20753 GCA_016801955.1 Conus betulinus
CTTTCTTTTTTTCCAGCTTTTCATTCAGACGTAGTTAGTAGTGTGAATATTTCACTTGTTTTGGATTCGAAAACTAGAATTTAAACTATACAGTATACCTAAGGCAGCATAATCATCGTGCTTTGATTTCAGACTGGTCATTACCTTAATATCTTGTTATCCGTTCTAACTGAAAGTGATCCTAAGACCAGCCGCCGTGTGGCGAAATGGTTGTCGAGTTTCATCACTTAATGGATGCGTTTCTGAGAGTGTTGCTCAAATTTCCTGACCAACACTGCAGGTGCCTGTATCTCTCGGGCCTGGTTGACGCCGGGATATATTATGAAAGGAAGCGTAGAGTACAGCCCTGTCATGTAGTCTCAGACCGACCGTAGAAATCATAGCATCATCATACTCATTCTCATCGATCAGCATTTAAAAAAAAAAAAAAAAAAAGTCTCAAATTTCTGTGGTCCTTCATGCCCTGCTCTCATGGTGACCTCAGTTTCGATGTCCTCTCCACGTCTGTGGCCTTGGTTTGGTTCCGTCGTGGTCACCGGGTCGTCGGCGAGTCCATGGGGGATGTCGTTGGACGGACGTGGTGGCGCCCTCCGGAGGGAGAGCTCACTCACGCCGGCTCCGCGACTAAGCAATTATTGTCGTCAGTAGGGGGCTTAGTAGGTGGTGTCCTGCGTATGTTAGATCAGAACAGGCGCCACTGAACACCACAGAAGTGACTCGGCAGCAGTGCAGTGTCTTCTCCGGTGGTTGTTGCCTCTTGACGACTTGACATTGACTGCTCCCTGTGGATTGTCAGTGCCGGGGCTGCAGCGGGGCCGACCAGGCTGTGGCTGGAATCAGGAAGGAAATGGGTGGGCATTCGTTTCTTCTTGGAACAGCCCTTTGTGCATGCGCAGTTCCGGGAGGGGGAGAGCACACTTTTTGTCTTCTGCTTTGGTTCAGCTTTGTCACACGGTAATTCACTCTTCAGTTTTTGTTGTTATTGTTTGTTTGTTTGTTTGTTTTTTCCATTGCTTTACCTGTTCTTTTCTGTTCAACATTCAAGGTTTCGAGATTCATTATGCAGGAAGTGGAGTAACAATCCGTCTGTTCTACACAAAGCACAAGCCGTAAAGATTAGAACGTTATACTTAGGTTTACGATACATTTATACAGTAAACCAAGTGTGATACGATTTGCTGTTCATTTTGTAAACTTATCTGTTTGTGCAAGATAAGATCTACTGTCATATTTGTTGTTTTTTTTTGTGCTGTTTTCTTTTCACGTTTTCCATTTAGAAATTTCTTTACAAGTAAATGAAAGCGTTTGCCCTTGAAAAAAAAAAAAAAAAAAAAGAAGGAAAGAAAGAAGGACCAGCCTACTAAAAAAAAAAAAAAAAAAAAAAAAAAAAAGAAAAAAAAGTGTAATACGAATTACTTTCAAACCATCTGATCAGACTAAACGCAGGTTTTATTCCTTCTTTTATTTGATATCTTTCCAGTGACATTTGATGTATTATTAGCTAGCTCAGAAGTAAGGTTGAGTAATATACACAGCTGCATTTTCCTGTCACTTGCAGTCTTAGTATCTTGACGTCGGAAGCGTTTTTCCAGTGGCACTTCTTATTTAAATTGTTTTGAAGACTCTCTCTCTCTCTCTCTCTCTCTCTCTCTCTCTCTCTCTCTCTCTCTATGATCTGTTATACTCTTTCTCTCTGCCTCAAAGAAACATCCTGTGGTTTTGTGATTTCTGGAAGGCTTTTCACCTCCTCTAAAGACACTATACCGTTTAGTGATTTCAAGAAAGCGTAATTGAGGGTTCCACTGTACAAGCCAGGGAGTTGGGGGGGGGGGGGGGGGGGGGGGATTGGAATCTAAGCAATGGGGGGGGGGGGGGGGAGAGGTATCGTTGGGGGCAGAAGAAGAGGAGGAGGGGGTTGTTCACTCATGAATTAAAGCTTATACCACTAAGCTTATATAAGATCATCGAGAGAAAGGACAGGTGGGTTTTTTTTGTGTGTGTGTGTGTGTGTGTGTGTGTGTGTGTGTGGTGTGTGTGTGTGTGTGTGTGTGAAGCTTTTTCATCTGTGTCTGTTCCAGTTGCTCAGTAAAGAATAAATACTGAAGGACCTCTGAAGGTCGCTAGAGAGAAGGTTTCATTGCACTTTCTTACTCCTAAGACACGCCCCTCCCACAGCGGAAGGAATACAGGCCGCTTTCCCCTGTCATAATTGACACGCCGCAAAAAAAAAGTAAATAAATAAATACGAGTAAAGGGACAACGAAGAGATAAAAAAAAAGAAACAAACAAAAACCGTACATGGATTACATAGCTCCTCAATGGGAAAAAGGAATAAGTGGGTGAGCATTATATGGTTTTTTCTGGTGATTTGTTCATTTATAAGCCGCGGCCATTTTCATGAGGGATATTTGCGAACATGATAATCTGTATACCACGGGCACAAAAGAGAAGAAAAGAAAAAATAGGAGAAAGGCAGCCCGTTGCTTATAGGACAGAAAAAATTTTGATTGTGGAAGAAAGCGAAATTTTCCTTTTAATATGGAAGAAAGAGAAGAGAGTGGAATGTTGAGAAGTCGGGTGGAAGGGGGGAGGGGTGGTAACAGGGGGACTTACTGGCCCTGTCAGACGAACGGAACGGAC
This sequence comes from Conus betulinus, assembly GCA_016801955.1. Taxonomy (NCBI): domain Eukaryota; kingdom Metazoa; phylum Mollusca; class Gastropoda; order Neogastropoda; family Conidae; genus Conus; species Conus betulinus. Next base: position 2,641 of record JADBJO010027900.1, read on the forward strand.
TTTCAATGTCCGGTAGTGACGATATGATTCTGAACCAGCATGGTAATCGTGACATCGTATGCTCTAGGACCTCCAGGCGACCAAAAACAGACGACCACAATACACGACCCATTTTGAAACAGATCTTCGAGAGGTCAAAGACAATTGGGCATGCTTGTTAAACGGTCTTTGCCTTCGTGTTTGCATTTATTGTTGTGGTGGAAAAAAATACTTTGTACTGTAGTGAAACATTGGTTTTGTACTGTTGTGTCGTGTCCAGGTCTCGTGTACTGTGTATACTGTTCTGAGCCTGTTTTCTTGCGCTGTTGGGATTGAAGTATGGGTTAAGTTTGCAGTATCATTGTGCATTCTGTTAAGTCACCAATTTTAGTTGCATCGTATTTAATGACAGGGCTTTTTTTCTGTATGTGTCGGTAATGCCACTTCCGAAGGGATGTTTGGTTAGCCTTTCATACGCTTTAGTCACCACTTGCTCCGTCTTTGTTTGTTTGAATAATTCCAAAGTGTTATTAAAAAACAAACCCCGATAAGCTCTGTGTCCTGGTGTTGCAGGTCAGGCGCGAGGGACTGTTGTGCAGTAGTATTAGGTCGGTTCTGAGCATTATACGTCGAGGTGGTTTGACTTCTGGCGCACTAGGTCTAGGGTGTCGAGGCCGCGGGGGCCTGCGTGTGGGTAAACTTCTTGCGACTCGGTTTAACTGTGTGTGTAACCTGTGTGGTGTGTAAGTTAGAGCAGAAAAGGAAAATAGGAGATGCAGGAGTTGCTTATTGGCTGAAAAATTTGAAAGCGAATGCCCTTTATCTGGAAGAAGAGACTGAGCAGGATGTTGAGTTAGTCGGAAAGACTCTAGGCTAGAAGTGCGCGAGGGTGTCAAACAGGATGTACTGCCTTGCAAACCCACGGAACGGACACTGTCGGAGGGAGGCCGAACGCAGCATGCATATCGGGATGCGAGTATGGCTCTCATACTCCATGGCGACCAAACACAGAGACCCAGATCTACAAGAGCCGTATTGAGCAGGCTTCAAAAGGTCATGGGACTGACTAGAACCGAAAAAGAACTGCCCACTGCTGTTAAGTCCGATGTTGCATATCAATGGCATGAGGAAGACGGGAAATATGACCTCAAACGCCGTAAGGGTTGCATCATTTCTCCCGAAGCCATGGCGGTGTGGGACAGGTTTCAGTGCGATAGCAAAATTTGCCCTTTGTGTCTCGGATAGTACAGAGTGACCTTGGAGAGGAAGGCGGATGGGGGGAGGGAGGCAGTCACGGGGTTCGTCATGCGCGGCATCGGAGAATACAATGTTGTGTGGGTACTTGTCCAGGCCTTCCCTGTCCACAAGTCCTTGAGATGGTAGAAGAGAAGAAAGATGAAGCGAGTCAGAGCGGCTAAGCGAGGATCATCCTTAGGTGGGGGTGGCGTTTTAAAGGTTGGTAAGAGCAATAGGGGCGGGTTAGGAACTGGAAGGAGCTGGTGCGCAAAGCTGACAGTCCCATTTTTTCCCCTCACATGTACCCTTTGTGTGTGTCAAAATGACCGACTGCTCATACACGCTGGGATTAAATGTATTGTGTGACTGTAATTGACTCAAATAACTTGACATAGAATGCATAACATAACAAAGGTGAAAAAAAAAAAACAAAAAAATGCTCGCATCTATGCTCGCTGACCGTGATGGACGAAACTTACAACAGCACAGCAGGGAACTCCATCATAAAAATTCGCGAGGAAAGCCTTTTTGTACAATTTGTTTCAGCTTTACAACTTTAGGGGAGGTTCTACAAATATCAAGCTGTTAGGATGCCCACTTGCCCCATTCTCTATTGTCAATACATGAAATCACGACGACTGTAATTCGTCGTGGCTGGCTTTTTCACGTGTACTTGGAGCGAGTTTTATCGCTTGGTTACACCCTTCATCGTTGGCGTCTCCTCCCCCCCCCCCCAGAGTTTCACTGTGGGGGGTGGGGTGCCCTGGCAACCCCCCCCGTTTCCAGAACCGATATCAAAGCATTAGCTGCCAACGCCAGTACTCCCTATTCCCTGTTCATAGAGTTGTAATCCACTTTTTTCATATCCGTCTCGGCGTCTTTCTTCTTCTTTCTTCTTCCTCTTCTCCTCCTCCTCTCCTCCTCCTCCTCCGTTTCCCTCCCTGCACCCTCACTCCCCTCCCCCCCTCCCCCCCTTTGCTTTCTTGGGTCTCTTTTCCAGCCATCGTCCGGGAATATTCTACATTCACAGAACGGTTGGATCCATATCATGATATAGTTTACCGGCACATCCTTTTTCTTTAGTTTTTCTTTCTTTTCTTTCTTTCTTTCTTTTCTTTCGTCTTTCTATCTCTTTCCCTTCCATCCTCGACCCTACCCTGCTCTCTCTTTGCTTGTCTCTCTTAGAATGTTTGTCTGTCTGTCTGTCTGTCCTGTCCTGTCTGTCTGTCTCTCTCTTCTCTCTCTCGTCCTCCTCTCCTCTCTCTCTCTCTCTCTGTCTATCTCAGGGGCATGCGCGCGCACGCGAGTGTGTGTGTGTGTGACTGTTTGTGGTGTGTTGTGTGTGTGGTTTGTGTGCGCGCGCGCGTGGCGCACGCGGTATGTGCGTGCGTCTCTCCTCTCTCTCTCTCTCTCTCTCTCTCTCTCGTCTCTCTCTCTCCCCCCCCCTCCCCCCACCAAGGTCTCTCTCTCTTTCCGTCCATTCCTCCCCCTCCCATCCCCCACCAACACAGGGTTCATAGCGTTTGGGAAAGTTTGAGAAGGTTTTTGGGGAAAAAAAGATGTTATTTTCCAGGCCCTGGAAAGTCTTGAAAAATAAGCTAAACATGAATATGGTTTGTGAAAGTTTGTGATTTGGATTTATGTCACCAATGTAAAAAATCCACTTCGGAAAAAAAAACGGAAGACCATGAAATTTTAACATATAAGAGGAAAAATACTATAAAATAAAGTAAATGCGATCAGGTTGAATCGCAGCGAATTGAGCAGAAATGACTTTCGATTTCTACCGTAATGGCGAGTTACTTCCCTTAGAGTATCCGGGTCTCTCCGAGAACTCAAAATGCCAGGGACCAGTGTGTTTTCAGCGACCTTTGGCTCAAAAATCCGTGTTATAAACGATGGCTGCGGAAAAAATGCTGGCAACAAGCAGTCTGCGTACTGTGCAGCATGCAGAAAAAAAATATCGATATAGGATTGATGGTGAAAGAGCCCTTACAGTCATAATGGCGGTAAGTTAAATACAGTGTTCATCGCGCAGATCACAAGTCATTCTCTTGCCACAGGAAGAAAAATGAGACGAAGACGGAATATGACATACGACTATTCGCAGTGAACCTTTTGTTTCAGTGGTTAGCCAAGCTATCCAAACGCTCTCCCACCAGCCATACCTCACCTTCTTTTTTTTTTTGTTATACGTTGTTTCAGGTTGACGTTTTTTTTGCCCATTTAAAAAAAAAAAGGAAGAACGTGTGGCTGTGAATGAGTTAAAAGTCACTGCTGAAAACACTGAAGGAAAGTAGAGCCAGAAAATCTGCTACCCATGTTTAAAATATGTGTATGTCAGTTCTTTTTTGCATTTATTTTAAATGAACTTGTGGCCCACTACAAACAATGACTGCCTTGGAATTGACAGAACTTTGTAACTCTAATGACATATAGGACAGAATCCAATGATTTCAGGTTTTCAAACAGCGGGCAGTGCATTGTGGCTGGAAAAAGGAATATTATAGTCTACATTTTCTTTGGGTCATTGTGGACAGACAGTGATAAGGCCAGAAGATGATGTGTGATAACGAGGGGAAACTGTTCTATTACAAGGTAATGTGTCTGTTGTGTGTGTTTGTGCTTTGGTGTAACGTGCCCCTTTTATCTACTTAATTTCAGTGTTAGAGCTGTTTACAAAGGTCTTTGATTGGAAAAATATCCAGAAAGTGGAAAGGGTTTTTGAAAGGCAAAAGAAACAACTGCCAGCGTTACCGAAACAACGACGAAAAAGCCAGAAAGAGCACACAAAACAAAGTGTGAAGTCACGCACTTTAATGAACGACACAAAAACAAGACAAGAAATTTTCGGCAATAAGCCTTCCTCAGCGACAAAACAATGGGAAAACAATGCAGACATTAACATGCACAATCTCCCTTGTGAAGCCAAAGTGGTTTTGAAAGTTTGGGAAATTCTTGGGATGATATTCAGGCGATGGTGAGAGGAGATTTTAACCTTGAGGGTAAAAGGGAGAGAGGGGGGGGGAGGAGCAGGCAGGAGGAGGAAAAGGAAGCGCTTTGGGGCGCAGCGCTGGAAAATAAAATTCAGTGAAGAGGGGAAAACAGAATTACTTAACTTTTTTACGGGCAAATCATCTAGTCTTACCCATCCTTATGTTTTGGACAAACGTATCTTCAAAGACAAAGACAATCATAAACATCTTGGACTTATACTTCAAAAAATAATTGCAAGTGGGATGAACATATTAATGGTTATACGAAACAAATCCACTATGCTGCTTTCCTGTATGAAAAGTTTTCAAATATAGATTTAGTAGGAGAGCCTTAGAAATCATGTATAAATCCTTTCGTATGACCTTAATATTTGACTATGCAGAGGTGTGTTGTGGGACAAATGCTCCGAAATGCAATCCAACTTCTTCTGTGAAAACTTCCACTTAGAAGCATATAAGAACAATTACTGGAGTCTGTTTGGTGGAACAAGTCATCAAAAAATAATATATTAAGAATCTGGATTTTGCTCCCTCAAGGGAAAGGAGGAAAGACCATAAATTATATATTATTTAGTAAAAATGATAAATGGCATGTGTCCGGTTTATTTACTTGATCTTTTGCCTGGTTGGTGTTTCGGAACAGGAATCCTTATCCTCAGGAGAATGAGGACGTTAAAGTAGCGTACAATTCCAAAATGCAATACTGACATATATCGGAAATCCTTCATTCTTCTAACTATAATCTCTTTGCTGGATAGTCGTCTCCCGATCATATTAAAACCGTCCCATTATCCGTTAAGCGTAGTCAAGCATCATTTTATTTTCGGGGGTCTCGTGACCCCCTCGTCATACCACAGCGTTACTTTTTACATGACGTGCGTAGAGAAAAATCAGAAAAAACCAAATCATGTCATTTGTGCCGGCTTCGTGTTGGAATCATTGATCTGATCGATATGTTTCACAATTACCTGCCATCCGGGAGATTTAACTACCCCTGTGCTGAGTGTTCACTAGCTGGTGAGGAATACAGCTTGAGCACTATTTCTCTTTGTGTTCCCTCACTTGTTTTTAATGAAAAAAGTGGCACCCCACCCTCTATTCCGATCATGCCCGCTATACACACTACAGAATTGTTCAAACCTCTGTTAAGGTACCTTATTCTGCATTATCATCATATAGTCCAATAGTACTTTTATATTTGCAAGCTCGTTTCATATTCGTATCTGTCCTCATACCACTACCGTTGATAGTCATCCCGCTTATTTTAGTGAATACATTGTCTTTTGGTAGGTTTCAGGTATGACAAAAAAGATTGTGTGCTTATACATTGTTGCTGTATATTGTCTTTTCAAATTGTGATGTATAACAAATTTGGGTGCGCCTGTGGGTGTTTCTCATAGTCTCTCTTCTATTAATCTGCCCGTTTCTCTCTCTTTCTTCCTTATCTTTCTTTATTCCTTTTTTTTTTTTTTTTTTTTTTTTTTAAATTTATTATTTTTTTCTTTTTAAAATTATTTTTTGTCTTTTTTCTCGGGAGAAGGGAGGGTGTCGCGTGTGTTTCCCTCTTTTTGTATTTCTTCCATGGGCGCTTTGTTAAACTTTAAACAAAAAAAAACTGTCATTTGTTTTCATATCAAATAATTTAATTATTTGTATACTGTAGGCCGCCCCAGGTCAAATTATTTTTGTATTGTCATTTTTGTAGAGCACCACCTATCAGCATTCAGCCTTGTGTGTGCCTGGCTTCACCTTGTTTTGTATGTGTTACCTATTTGTATGTACCTGTGATTTAAATGATTTTGTTTAAACGCAGATGGAGCGGAGGAGGGCTTGAAGCGGGGGAGGGATCGGGCACTCATAATTTAAAAAAAAATTTTTTTTTAATTAAAGCAAATAGAGGTAGACGGTGTCATCAATATACAACACAGCTTTGTGCATTAGTCTCGTCCTGTCTCTGGTCTCCTGGCGGCTGAAAGTGAAGTCATATTCCTCCACACAAAACCCACTTATTATTATGTTGTGTCATTTATATGGGGGATCGTGAAGCAGTCAAGTCAGAGGCGCAGGGGAGTGGGAATGGAGGTTTGGGGGGAGGAGAGGGAGCTGGGTGGGTGGTTCCAAGGGGCCGGATATAGGAGGAGGATGGTGGGTGGGTGGCCGGGCGGGAATTAAAAAGGCGGAGAAAAGACGTTCCAGTGGAAAAACGCCAATGAGAAAATGGCAAGTAGTGGCAAGTTCGCGTTTTTTTGGTTATGTGTCTCTTTTTTTTTTTTTTTTTTTTTTCTTTTATTTTTATCTTTCTTGTTTTTTCTTTTTTTCGTTTTTTTTGTCTTTCCATTTTTCTTTAAGAGGCGGAGGTTGAAAGGAATAACCTGGTTTGAGTGACACCCTTTTCTACAAATCTTTTTCTTTTTTTTTTTTTTTTTTTGAAAGACTTACAGCCGAGACGACTCTTTTTTTTCCCTGAAAAGCCTCAACACAACTAAAGAAGTCTCGTCTTCGACCCAGAAATACACATCCTACACTCCACACACACATACATCACATCATCACACACATTCTGTTTTGCTGACCCACGACACTACCTCCATAACATAACTTTCACTCACTCACCCATTACTTGCATGTCCATGGGATAAATTGTTGCTATCATTACTTGTGTAGTGTGTCATTGACTCTGTTGATGCACATGTACAAGTAGTACATTCAGATTGCTACGCACAACGCACTTTGCGAACGCAATCTCTCGCGCTTCTCACTTCACTCGTCCCGAAACTACATGATATCATAGAGACGACCAGATAGAGCTGAGCTTCGATCTGTCAGAAGCTTGGAACTAAGTACTGGACATGAGACACGTACGTGATGGATGGGTGGAGAGAGGGAGGGGGAGTAGCGCACTCCCATCCTTAGCACTTTATTAATCCCCCATCTGCACTAGATGGAGATACCTTTCCTCTTTGGCGGGGTGTTGAGGAGACATGAGAGATCCACACACAGACAACACACGAGCGGTGCTTACTACACTAGAGTCTCCGCATAACACCCATGCAACGCCCCTGATCTCGTCGCCTGGTCGCTAACACACACACACACACACCTCACCCATGCTTTGACTTTGAACACACAGAGAGCTGTGCTTGCATTTGCGCATTTGGCCACCCTTTGGGTCACATATGCAGCTTTAACCCTAAAGAGAAGAGTCGACTTGTTTTACCCGAATGGCATCGATTGCACTTTACCCACACCGCTTGCGCACTCCACACATTTTCTTCCTTATTCGCGTGACTTTGTTCACACACACCACCACACACATCCTTCTGCATTCATCGTCAACAACGTTGAGCGCTTGTTCAATTTATGTTCTCACCACTAGGAGTGTTGCTTTTGGTACAGTTTCCTCAGTGTTATCCTAGATCTCGTGATTTCTGTTTTGTTACCGAAAAAATGAATGCGTGCATGACGAAGGCCCAGCGCCTCTCACACACGCTTGTGGGGCACTTCTGTGGCATATCTGCCATCCGTAAATCCTAGCCTTGATCTACGCTCGTAATATCACAGTTACAAAAAAATAAAAATAAAACGAAAAAACAAAAATCCAAAAACGTTCTAAATAATTTTCCCCCGATCGTCCCCTACATGTCGTAGAAGAGATTTTAACTTAAAACATCGTTTTTCCCTGCCTGTATTCTCACGACCCCAAACCCATCTCCTGGGGGGGGGGTGTGGGCGAATTTCCCCTCCCTTCTAGCTCCTCCGCCCCGCCGCTCACCCCACCCCATCTGTTTTGCCCCCCACCCCCAAAAAAATAATCTCTGATCATTGATTTACAAACTCTGATCCGTCCTCTCTCTGCCAACATTTTATTACCTGTCGCTGTCACCCCTAGTACTCTCACTCTCGTTCCTTTTTTTTTCTCCATTTTTCTTCTTGTTTTTCTTTTTTTTAAAATCTCTGTCGTACAAGTTAGTGTGTTTAAAAATGAGCGGGTTACCCACGTCCCTACTTCATACGCGTACCACTCTTATTTTACACTTTGTATAATTTCTCTTTGAATTGAACGTTGACTATTGTACTACCTGTTCTTCCACTCCCCCTATTCCTGTATTATCTCCACAATCATGTTTTCGGGCCTGGATGTTCTATTTGGGTGTCTGCCTGTGTCTCAAGTCCAGATTTTAGCGGATTGGTGGGGACTGTGTGGGGGGGGGAAAGGAAAAAAAAAATGACATAGGTCTTTCGCAATTATCACAATCCACACAACGTCACTGTATACTATGTGACATGTCTATTCGTCTGGATCTACGGGTTGATCATTGGGTCGTGCGTTCTGTTCATTTCCAATCTGACTATCCCGCAGATTGGCCTAGGCGTGCTTGGGCAGTAACCAGCGTGACGATCTAGTCATTATCATTATGGTATGATCCATCGGAATGTGCTCTCTCCTTGATTTCTCTGTCTCAATGGGCTTCTGTGACGGTGTAGAATGCGAGCATTTTCTTACTGTCTTGTTGGTTTGTTCATTGGTTACGTTTTGTTCGTCCTGTATCGCGTCCCGATAGATTGGTTTTCGTTTGGGATTTTATACTAATTTGGAACGTAACTTTGTAATGCAGTTGGACTTTGGTAAATTCAAAGAGCGTCGGACAGGAAAGTGTGGGGGGGTGTGGGGGTAGGGGGGGGGGACCCTCTCAAATGCTGCCAGTCGTTTCACTTATGCTAAATACATTTTACTTTTCATTTTTGTGTTTTTTGGTCCTTTCTCATTGAGTTGTTTTTTTTTCACACGCATTTTGTTTGCTTGCTTCATGAAATGAAAGATTCGATCTGATCCTTCCTTGAAGAAGGGAGTGCGGCCAAGTGACTCCGCTATCCCAACTCAGCTTGCAGGACATTGCCGTGCCAAAGTTCTGACCTAAAGGTGAGTTGATTTCATACATATATCCTTCAAGAGCAGGTCCACCTTCCTTAGAAGCTTCCAGCACAGCAATTTCACCCTCTTCAATCACACACAACGCCATCACAGAACAGTCCAAGTCACCGTCCACAACCACGAACAACACTCCACAGACCCACACACACGCGGTGGCATTTGCCCATTATCTCTACCACATCCACGTTTCAACATTCTCCCTCTCTCTTTTTAATCCCTAGTCCGCTCCTGCCTCCTCGGTTTCTCATGGGCCCTTTCCTCCTCTCTCTCTCTCAGCGCTTTTCCGTCCTCCCCTCTCTTCCCTCCATCTTTCTCTTTTCCCCCTCCTCTCTCTTGCCTCCTTACACCTCTCCCTCTCCTCTCTCTCCTCCATCTCCGCTATCTCTGGCTCTGTGTTGCTTCCGCTCGTCTGTCTGAGTCCGTTTCTGTGTGTCTCTTCTCCTCAATGGTTTTTATCCCACAAACACCTACTGATGAATTTTCGCTACCCAAATTTTTGCCTTTTGAACGGTGAACAGTGGGTAAATACAGGAACGTACAGGTGTAATACAATGATTTGCGATGCGCTGCGTTTAGGTTCTTGTGTGAGGAACGGTCCCTACTCTGGTTGTATGTATGTAATATGACCTTTTTTTGCCGTTTAATTATGTCAGCTATAAAAACAAACATTCAGCCCCTCTTCCAAAAAATTTTTGTTTTTTTCGTCTGCGCCTTGTATTCAGCTGTTAATGTAATAAGTTAGTGACGCCTCTTGCTTTAAACATGGTATTTGAATTTTTCTCTTTGCTAGAAAATGGCTTTGTTTATGGAATCTTCTACTTGATTCGGACATCTGCGAGGTTCCACATAACAACGAAGACATTTTCCTTATCTGGTGCTGATTGGTTTTATCTGTGTGTACTTTGTTCACTCGAGTGGGCTTTGGCCTTTTTTTTACCCCTTATGCCGCACCATAATCGTGTCGTCTTCCTTGTGCTCCTCTTTCTGTTTGCTTGGTCCAGATTGCTTCTGGCAGTTTTGTCTGTGGTGTTCCTAGCGTATGTCCATTCATCATCTCTCGCGTGGCCCTCATCGTTGTTCATGCACCCTGCGTATTCTCTTTAGCCTCTTCTTTGCGCTTTTTCGGTCCTCTTTGGATTCCCTTTTCTCGATCTGTCCCAAGACACCAATAAAACTGACTCCACGCGGTCACAAGCTAACGGCGAGAGTTCTCCCTTCCCTTGGCTAGCAAAGCAGCTCCGGCCCAGTAGAGTGCTTTGGCGCTGACATCCAGTGATATGGGGTGAGGAGGGATGTTCACCTTCGTCTTGCTTGTTTGGCGTTTCAGGGAAATTTGTGGGTGTTGTGGGGTGTGGTCTCCGTCATTCACTGCGTTATTCGCCTCCTTCTCGTCGCCCTTTCACTGGCCTTTCCGCCCCCCACTCGGTGCTCTCCGGCGTCCTTTGTCATTGCTCCCCCTCTTCGGTGACTAGCGTTGACGTGGCACTTGCGCAGCGACCCGGCCGAGATTGCGGCCCTCATAGTGCATATCATTTGCCTCCTCCCGTCTCCTCCGTTCTCACGTTTTCTAATCGTGCCTGCCGTCCCTGGACCCAGGCTGAGCCTTCCCCATGTCTCTCCTCCGGAGGCTCTACGCGCGCGGCTGCGTCGGACATAGGCCGCGAGCCGCCCGCCTCATCTCCCGCGGCCGCGGCCCCACGACACACTGGTGCGGGGCTCGGTGGCGATGTTTCCTATGCCTGGCGTCTTCGTTGCCGCCCTCCTCCTTCCCGTCTTTTTCGACGAGCTACCTGCGTCTCAGGTCCCCGCGTTTCTCCGCCAATCTGTCCCTCCATTCCTTTTCTTGTCGTGTGTGCTTCGTTGCGCCGCACCCGGGCCGGCCCCGCAGCGAGGCTCGCCCCGTTCTAAAGCCATACTCCTGCCCCTTCCCCGCGTTGGGTCGATCCCCCTATTTTCTTCTTTTCCGCGCTCTCTGCTGCCCTCTTTCTGTCATCCCCGCGGGACGCTCTGCACGGGGCCACCCTGCGTCTCTCATCATCCCCGCTGTCCTCTGTCGGTTCTCACCCGTCCATTTCTCCTCTCCTCCTCGGGGTTCTAGTCTTTCCTCCTTCCCTGCTCTCGTCGTCTTAGCTTCCTTCTTTTTCGCCGCTTCTCGTTCCCTTTCCCGCGCGGTCCGTCGCGTCGCAGTGCGCACACCGTCCCCGGTTTCCGCTGCTGTGTCGTCTGCCTCTCCCCGGCGTCGTCTCACTCCTTCTGCGTGCGCGCCTCTCAGGTAGGCAGGGGGGTGGGGGGGTCGTCCTGGTGGTGGTCGCGGCCCGGGGTAGACGCACTGTCCAGCGATCCCGCGAGCCGCGGAGCACGCGAGGAGAGGGGGGGAAAGCGGGAAGGACACACGGGGGACCGCTGAGACGCGGGCCACAAGTAAAGACTCAAGTGGGTGGAAATGAGTGTTGATGGACTTTCTAGACATGTGAACGTCAGAGAACTTCATTGTCCCTAATTTTATTTCTTTGTCTGCGCTTGTTTTTTTTTTTTTTTCCTGTCCAACCTCTGCCCCACCTCAAGGTATGTGCAACCCACCTGCTCATTCCCGACCCCACCCCCCACAGCCACAGCCCGGTTGGCCCCCCCGCTCCAAGCCTCAGCACCGGCAACTCCACAGGTAGCAGGTCAGTGGTCGAGTCGTCAGAAGGCAACCCACCAGAGGAGACACTGCACTACGTGGAGAGACATCGAAATTGAGGTCACCATGAGAGCAGGGCATGAAGGGCCACAGAATTTGAGTCTTTTTTTTTTTTTTTTTTTTATGCTGATCGATGAGAATGAGGATGATTATGATGATGCTACGGATTTCCATTTCGGTCTGAGACTACATGACAGGCTGTACTCTACGCTCCTTTCATATATATATCCCGGCGTCAACCAGGCCCGAGAGATACAGGCACCTGCAGTGTTGGTCGGAAATTTGAGCAACACTCTCAGAAACGCATCCATTAAGTGGATGAAACTCGACTGTGTGGTCCCAGTCTTCCCAACTGAGGCCCGCAGCAACTCAACTCTGGGTAGGAGCCGGTCGGGGCAGAAAAACCACATGACTTCTGATGGATTCGTCAACGTGAAACATGTACCCATAGAGTTGTTAGGATTAGCATGATGTCATACAGAAGCCACTTCAGAGCCCATAAAACCTTTGTTTAAGGATATTCCACCAGTAGCGATTTTCAGTTTGTGATAGAAGTAAATGTTTGAAACGCTTCCTCCAAAGAGTTTTGTCCAGAAATATTTATTTTTTATTTATTTTGTGGTGTGTGATTGGAACGAATATAATATTCTGCAGTGACACAACGCGCATACCATGAATCGATTATCATTTGGTTATCAGTCCTGATATACTCCCCCCCCCACCCCCCAAATCTTCTTCTGGACTGCAAACGGCGTGAAATGATGGGGTGTGCGTACATCACTGTGTGCAGGGCCCTGAGGCAGAAACTGCCGGAAGGGAAACTGTTTGTCAGAAAGAGAAACCTTAACCGCCGAGCAACGCTTGGAAGACATGCTGTCCTCGGAAATCAGAAGGACTGGAAATACTATATTGTATCCTTTGTTTGCTCTGTGCCGGCTGTGGGGTACTTAGCTTTACTGCTGTGTTTATTTGTTTGTGTGTTTTTGTTGTCCTGGGGGCAAATGGCAATTTTTGTGGTAAAGATATCAACGATATATGTTTGCGTTAGTAGCATGTTGCCTCTGTCACATCATTAGTGTGGACAAACTTTCAGTGCATCATTGGACACACAATAACGTTCTCTGAAACCCGGAAGTGAAAGTACATGAAACATCGAGCGTAGAATATTTGTTGCGAAAGTGATGTGTTTTGGGGTATGAGTTTTTTCAGTGGGTTTTTTTTTCTTTTTTAAGCGGAAATGCTACTGTTGTTGTTGTTTTTTTCTGTTTGTCTTGAATCAGCAGGTTTCTTTCCAAACAAACAAGCTAAGAAGGAATGCAAACATGAATACATCTGAGATAACCTCCCTTTCCCCCCATCTCTCAGCTGCCTGCCCCTCCCATCCCAGCTCCACCCACCCCACCCCCCTCCCAGCCCCCACCCTCCTCTCCCCTCTGCCTCTCGCCTAGAGGGGCAGCGGATTATAGTAACCTTGATTACAAGCTTCGTAATTACATTTTCTTGCAAGTTTTTTCTTTTTCAAAGAAACCACCTAGCTAAAATCTGAGACTTAACATTCCTCCTGACGGTGTTTCACAGTGCTCTCCTCCCTTGGTCTTTTTTCCCTTTCTCCGTCACATCCGTTGTGTACGAGCTCAGCAGCACAAACAGGAAAGGTCTGCAAAAATGTTCATTTTTTCCCCCTCTCAGGGCCGACTTCTGCTACAAATGTAACACATTGAATTCAGACTGCGCCTAACTTAAAATTTAAGGAGAAAACTGAAAAACTCTCTGTAGACCGTGTTTTAATTCGAGGGGAATGGTCATTTAAATCCATGGTTCGAATTTTAAAGGGAGGGCGAGACAGCGTAATACGTTAAGACCTAACTGTCGGATCCAGCTGGCAACTTGGAGGGGTGGGGGTGGGGTAAGCGGGGACACCGATATGTGTATTAGGAGAGGGCAGCAGAAGAGAGCACGGGTGGAGGGGGAGGGGGGGTGGGGGTGAGTACATAGTCAAGGTCAGTGCGTGGCACGGCTCTCCAGGGAGGAAAACATGCGCCGCGAAGTAGGTCACAGCATTTCCTGCTTGTACCGTTGCTGGGTAGACAGCTTACCTCACCCCCCACCCCCCCCCCTATTCCAGTCGCCCCCCCCCCCCCCCCCCCCCCAACCTCTCCAATCATCAATCCGCCCCTCCCTCTTCCCCGCTATCTCATCCTGTTCTGCCCCCAACCATCTCTGCTCCCTACCCATCTCATGCGTTCCCCACCTCCCTTTGCACCAACCTCCATCAGCAACACACATCACCCCACCTCCCTCCCTCGACCATCTTTGGATGTCAACTCTATAACAGAGGAATGAAGACGGTTTAGGCAGAGAGATAATAAAAAGAAGACTCATCGAAGGAATGGTCAACAGTAAAGGATGTGTACACATTTTTTCGCACACACACCACACACATACACACACACGCATGCACGCGCGCCGCATGCCACACCCCCCCTCTGTGTGTGTGTGTGTATATATATATATATAGATATATGTATATACATACATATGAGATAGGAAACGAAAGATGAGGGTATATTCCTATTTGTCAAGCCAGAAACCGTTTTTTTTTTTCTTTTTTTATATTTTTAAACAGGAAAGTGTACTGCTTCTGAACTGTTACAAAATGAACAAAAACATCAAAAGAACCCAGAAGTTCCTGATGTTGAGGAAGGGAACTAATGGTTGTTCTCTCGGAGACACATCCGAGCAAAATGAAAACAGAATTCCTGACACTTGTTAGTATTCAGCAAGTGTTAAATGAAGCAAAGAATTGTTCCCATTTATGGGTTCGCGTGCTGACGAAAGGATTGTAGCACAAGGAGGAAGACGAAGTAAAAACTGAGAAAATGTGGTGGGAAATAGATGGGAATGGGAGTGGGGTGGGGTGGGGGGGGGGGGTACTGAAGAAAATATTACATCACTAAATGGAAAAAGAGGTCGTCTCATCAGCCGAAAGAAGGCGATCGATCGCGCTGGTGCAGCCATTTTCTCGCTTTCACCTCTAAGATTTGTGAGTGGAGAACAGCCTCATCCATAACGACAGTCCCGTCAGGAGACGGAAAAACCAGATTCGGGGAAGCAGATAATTATACCAGCTTTCATTCTCTGCTCTGTACAACTTTGGTTTCAGTCTGGAATACGCAGCCCCACGCTCCTGTTGTACGTTCTAGATAACAACAAACAAGCTGTGGATTAAGCAGTATCACCAGCACGACCGGTGAATACGTTACCCACAAACCACTTGCAATTTGGATTCTGCTTTGACCACATACTAAAGTATCAGCAGATTAAGAAGTGTTAAACATCTCTTCTTTCAGAGGAGATTTGAAGGTAGCGAACTCGTCGACCTTGAAGGTGCAGAGTCAGCAACCCTCAGGGAAAGATAACCTGAGGACCACTGTTTTGATACACCCCCATGTCCTCCAACTTCAAAACCTTCGTTTGGTCAGCAGTAAGCAGCGGTGTCCACCATACTCAAGTCCTTTCATCTGTGGTGTTATGTTTTCCGCCCGAAAAAATTCCGATGTTTGGCACGACTTTGCATAACGGTGGCTGTCGATGTAGGTCCCGAGGACTCGGCCAGTTTGATGTACTTGTGTGTGTTGTTCAATGTGTATATACTTTGTGTGTGTTGTGTGTGTGTGTGTTTGTTCAGTGTGTACATAACAAGCAGATGCAGTTTTGAGAAGCATACAGCATTAACAGATAAGTGTCCTCACTAAATGGCGAAGAATTGCTCATCTCCTACATTCAGAATCTTTTGCTACAGGGAAGCAAAAAAAAACAAACAAAAATTAAACCCAACCTGTGTACTCTTCAGTGAAATTGTGTTACTATGTGTTTAAGCCTTAACTCCGCAACAGTTCAGCTTCTTCGTGCGGGCTCTGCACAAAACCTTCCAGGACCTCACGATCTGCAGCACCCTGGACACCTTCAATGCCACCACCCGCAACTGGGCCAATATGCACTTCAGCCAGGTGGGCTTCCGATTAGGTGAGTGGTCAGGTCGCTGTGTGCCACCTTTAACATCGTTTTCCCTCCCACCCACGTCTGGCGATTTGTAAGGAAATCCCTGAATGGCTTAGCTTCAGTACGACATCACTACTTCTGTCACACAATTTCCACACTACGATATGAATTTTCAGTCAAGAAAACTGGTAACACTGATTTCACATAAGAAAAAGAGTTATCACCCGAAAACAACCTTTTTTTAAAAAGTTAATTTAACATGTGAAGCGGTTGTTCTCTCACGTCAAAAGTTATTTTCACGTATGTTAACCTTTTTATGTGACGGTTTTAAAAAAAAAACCGAAAACAGGTTTAATATGAAAACAACTGTTATCACTTATAAAACAAGTTGGTTTTTTTTTTTTCATGTTATAATTAGCTTTTTCATGAGATAGCTGCGAAATCAGTTTGTTTCAAAGTGAAAACAACTAGTACTGTGTGAAAAGAATTATTTTTTTCTCGTGTCTTTTCTCCTGGATGGTTGTTTTCACTTGGTGATCAGCGGTTATCATATGTACAGGTATACTTACATGGAAATTTTTTCTTGCTAATTAATTGCTTATGTGTGATGATTACCTGCTTTCATTTAAAGGATATATGTTTTATGTAAGGACAGGTATTTCCATGTGAGTTTTTTAGCCGATTTTCCCGCAAAAAAGAAAAAAAAAACAAAAAAAAACAGTTGTTAATCATCTTGTCCATTTTCCCGTGTGTGCATAGTTACTGTTTTTCATATGATCACATTCTTTTATGCACCCATTTAAAAGCATATTCACTGTCTGGGATCACTATCCAATAGTAGAGGGAGGAGCAAGGGGGAGAGGGTGACAGGAAGATAGAGAGAGGGGGGGGGGGGGGGGGGCGGGGGTAATGTAACATACCACAACCACATTAAGAGGAGACAGATAAGCTAACGAGTGACCACACCCTTTGTGTCGACACCCGCTGTTGGAAAATTCCATCCCTTTTGCATGCTGATCAGCCCATGTTACGTAGAGCAAGATTCATTTGTTTTCAGAAGACAGAAACCGCAATGAATTCAGGAGGGCGTCAACTGAAAGCACCAAAAAACAAAAACAAAAAAGTTTGACAATTTGTTGGTCAAAATATCAGCCTTAGACATCATATATATAAATAATCTTAATAATTTTGCAAAAACCCATTGCCTCCCTTTGATATGACACTGTGAAGTGATTCTTCCTTGCTGTCGCTGGTACTTAAAATTTAGACACCATTCCCACTTGAATCTCATTTTTGGCTGCTGCTATGGATGGTGAACATCGTGTGATATTCCAGTATGCGTTAAACCCATCTTCAAATGTACACGGGAAACCCTTTGTGGCAATGAGCCAGCCCGGGTCCCACAGCATCAAGGAACCTTTCACAATTTCTTAATCCACTTACGACATTAACAAGCTGTCGCTAGCACTGTTTCCAAAATCCTATGCCAGTACCCTTGCCAAGACGACCGTGCACCACACGCTGACACTCCCCAAACGACACAACCCGTCAAGCAGGTAGCGAAAAGTAGCGGAGTTTTGCTGTGGGCAACGGACATGACAGAACAATATTTCGAGTCCAAGTAGGCATAAAACACATAGTTTTTTCTTCAAATTTCCATCTGGCTTACTCATGTCAGAAACGACTTTCTTTCTGATTTCGCGGGTGGACACGTTTGTCGATATGCTTGTTCCACTCCCCGCGAATGCCAACTTTTCCATTTCGTGTTATGAACTAAATGAACGATGGCGCTGGTAGACACGTGACTGTGCCTCATTTGACAAGAGCAAGACGATAAGTTGCACAGGCGTGTTTCACTTTTTGCAACGTTTAAAAAGAAAAAGAGGAAGAAGAAAAAGGGGAAAAAAAAAACCCGTCGTTTTTCCCAGTGATTGATTCCATTTGTGATTGCCACCTATAATGCTCATTATATTGAAATTTGAAAGAACCAGGCACCAGAAACTAGCTGGCCAATCTCGCTGATACTTTTTACACAGCAGTCAAGTAGGTTACGACTAGTCGGCATGCACCGAATTGCACATGCAACGGCTGAAACATGTGGCATTTTGCAGTAGGTATTTCATCGTTTGACTTGCCTGGTTAGAAAGAAGCTTTGAATATATTCACAACTTAAAGTTGTGTGGGCCTTTTTAGAATCGTTATTACTGGGGGTGGTGGGGAGTGTTGTGTAGCACTGGCCAAACTTCAAAAGCCTTCATCATATTCGTTTGGGGGGGGGGGGGGG
>JADBJO010027901.1:0-20752 GCA_016801955.1 Conus betulinus
ATGACCGTTCCGGAACATGATGTACCAAGACGTCTGATTCATTGTGGCGATTTGTTTTTTTTTTTTTTTTTTTTTTTTTTTTAGTAATTAAGTGTTCTTTTTAATGATAATTTTCCTTATTAAGTATTCTCCACATGCACATCTCGTCACATCCGACACCAGCTGGGATATTTTTGGGGGGCTTATATATGTTTGGAAATCACAGAGTAGCTATCCCAGAGGCCCTGGGATGCCATTTTAAGATTAAATTCAAGTACTATTTCTACTTTAAACTGGTACTTTCTGTCCTTTGAACACATTCTCTGATCTACAATGAATTGGCCAGATAGAACCGATGTTGAAGGATAACATAACTAGCATCCGGCACTCACTGACAGCTCTTTTAACAAAAAAATACCAAGCGCTTTTTTTTTCCGTTTGCAAATGGTTTTTACTTTGTGTGGTTCAACTATATGATCGATTACTGATCTTCCTTTTTTGAAAACCGGCTTGATTGTGTGGTAGTAACGTCATACCTCTCCACAATAATATAATCACATCTATTCAGAACTATTAATCTTTTCCATTAGTTTTAGAGACATTAGAGGTTAACACTACTGGTCGATACACTTACTTACATTTGTTTGAAAATTTCCCTTATTTGTAACATGGGAATATTACTGCTGGTTTCCAATATTCGTGGCATAAGTACCGCCCCTGAAATAAATCGGTTGAAATATTGTTGGTGCAAAAATTTAATACAAATTGGGGGGTAAGTGTTTCCCCACAGACTTTACAATTGCGGGTCTAAACCCTACAGAGTGATGTATTTTTATCTATGAAAACATAGCATCATTCACCTCATGTATTGTCAAAGTTGCATTGACAAATGATCACTATTTGCATATGCTCCAGCACCGAGATGTTTCCTTTCTTTCTCCTCTTCTCGAAGCTGTGGTCACCATTCTGCTGAAGACTCGCCATTCCGCATTGTTCCCCCCCCCCTTGAGAATATCGCACAGCAAATGCTTCTGTCTGCCTTGTCCGCTGAAACTGGAAATTTGTTATTATCCCAGTTTAATGGGACATTGAGGTAGATTAAAACCCATGTTTCATGTCCCGACATTTGTTGCACACTTTGCTGACAATGCTTTATGCTGAGAAACCTTTGTCACATGGAAAGAATGACAATATAAACGTTCTAGCTTTGGCGAAACTCTGTTTAGACTATGCGTTGGCTCCCTTCATTTCTTTCGTCGTTGACTTTTCCCTATCCTTTAGGAATTGCCTTGAATCTATTCCACATTTCATGTTTTCCTTTTTCCCCTTCCTCATACTTAATTTTAAAGTATATTTTATATTTCTTTTTTTTTAATTCCACGGTTTCTTCGCAATCTTTTGTCCACCACCATTTCCAGCATGATTTCTCTTTCTGTTTTAATTCTACGTTTAGGAATAGGTTTCATTTGGGCAGATAGGAATCATTTACACGGAATTTACTAAATAACCATTTATACATCTTCTCATTGTCCAAAAATATCAACCGCATCAGATCAAGTTAGAAAGAAGAGATGAAAATTTCTTCCATTCAGTCGCGAATTTATAATTGTATTTTGGGTATGTTGTCCTTTCTGAAATTTGTGGTTTTTTTCAGAATTTTAATTTAATCTCTTTAAGTGAAAATCGATCACTTCCACGAGTGTGTTGATAATTTATTGTTTGCCTGGTGGCATCAAAAGCTAATTGTGGAACACGCAGGGACATGTTAAGTGGCACTTGGTCTGTGGGTAGAAAATAGCTGGTTTCGAGTGAGGCTTGTCACATTTAGCAAGCACAAAGATGAGTCACCACATTTTTCAACGACGCAATTGCTGGTTATAGTTGAGCAGCCTTTTATCCCAGAATGGAGAGTGGTAATTCAAGTCCTCCACCAGACCATCCTTTTTCATTAGAATTTGTTTAAAGAGTGTAAGCCACTGAGTGTTTTCGATCATTCTGTCTTCTTGCATATAAATGGAGACAACGTTTTAGCACATTCTTATCATTAACTGTAAGCACTTGCCGCGCAAGTATACACAGTCGGTTGATCTGAATGAACTGTGACGGGTATAGAAGAATAATCAAACCTTGCTGGATATAAATGCACTGCTTATTTCATTTTTTTTACATTAAAAACTTGATTATGTACTGGTGGATGATTATGTTATGCATTGTGGGTATTTTGTTTTGCACACATTTAGAGACTGCAATATCAAATTGTGATACTTAAATCTTGCAAGATGCTGATAAGATATGATCATTCTTGTAATCAGTGATCTGGCATTCCACTGTTGAATGGTACTCCACATCAGTATCTACTCAGCAGCATGTCTTCTAACTACACCAATAAACTAAACAACAATTTCTAAATAACTATCTACATAAAAACCAAGCTGTAATCAAATGCAGAATGATGAGGAATAAAACAGAATGAATCACATGGTTGTGTAGCACAATATCAGAGCATAAACAAAAATACGATTAGTTGGCGTACAACAGTCCAACTACTAGGTCTTCATCAAAAGTACCTGGCTGCATGTATTGTCAAGACCTGCACAGTTTTATTTGTTCTGTGTCAGTGCCCGTCTCCTAAGCATCCGTACATAGTCCACCACCGTCCAGGTGTCGACTTTCACAGTGCGGTTTCCGTGCCAACAGATCCACTATAGATATGATCTTCTCCCTAAAACAACTTCAGGAGAAATGTAGGGAGCAAAGGCAGCCACTCTTCATTGCCTTCATAGATCTCACAAAGGCTTTCGATCTGTCAGCAGGGATGGCCTCTTCAAGATCCTCCCCAAGATTGGATGTCCACCCAAACTTCTCAGCATCATCAGATCCTTCCACGAAGACATGAAAGGGCACTGTCGTCTTTGACGGCTCAACATCAGCTGCCTTCAACATACGGAGCGGAGTGAAACAGGGTTGTGTCCTGGCTCCCACCCTGTTTGGAATCTTCTTTGCTGTGATGCTGAAACACGCATTTGGTCCTGCAGCTGAAGGTATCTACCTCCGAACCAGGACAGACGGAAAGCTCTTCAACCTCTCCAGATTAAGAGCCAAGACTAAGTCAAGCTGAGGTGCCTGCGTGACTTCCTCTTTGCAGACGACGCAGCAGTAACCGCCCACTCAGCCGAGGACCTACAGCAGCTCATGACTTGCTTCAGCGATGCCTGCCAAGACTTCGGGCTTACCATAAGCTTGAAGAAAACACAGGTCATGGGACAGGATTTGACTCTCCCCCAGTCATCAGCATCAATGACCATGAACTGGATGTCGTCCATGACTTTGTTTATCTGGGCTCAAATATCTCAGACACCCTCTCACTTGACGCAGAGCTCAACAGGCGCATCGGCAAGGCAGCTACCACCATGACCAGACTGACAAAGAAAGCATGGAACAACAGCAAGCTGACCGAGCACACAAAGATCCAGATCTACAGAGCCTGCGTCGTGAGCACCTTCCTGTATGGCAGCGAGTCTTGGACTTTGCGTGCCCGACAAGAGCGAAAGCTCAATGCTTTCCATATGCGTAGCCTCCGACGCATTCTGAACATCACCTGCCAGGACAAGGTCCCAAACAACACTGTCCTGGAAAGAGCCGGATGCACCAGCAGCATGTACACGCTGCTGAAACAGAGACGTATGCGCTGGCTTGGCCATGTCGTGCACATGGATGATGGACGGATCCCTAAAGACCTCCTCTATGGAGAAACTTGTGCAGGGAAAACGTCCCACAGGCAGACCACAGACTGCGATTCAAAGACGTGTGGTGCAAGAGGGACCTAAAAGCCTTAAACATTGACCAGAACAACTGGGAAGCAAACAGCCCTCGAACGGTCAGCCCGGAGACAGACTGTGCAGAAAAGGTCTCTCCAAGTTTCGAAGAGACACCTCGCTCAGCAGTAGGGGAAAAGAGAATAAGAAGACAGGCTGCAGCCCAGGCAGACAGACCCAGCGTCAGACTTCACCTGGGCCCTCTACCACAGGGGACTGTCATTCCCGCATCGGACTGGCCAGCCACAACCCGTCGCTGTACCAGGAATAAACACCTAGAGCGCAACTCCATAGTCTTCCGAGACTAAGGATGCCTACCTTGAAGGCGACAGGTAACACCGCATGGGTGGTATGGCCAGGGGTCGTCTGCTCGTTTTTCCTGGGTCTGCTCCAAAAGAAGAGTCGTGCGCGTCCTGCCCGGCTGCCTGCTAGGACACTGGCCCCTCTGGTGTTCAGGAGCGATTTTACTTACCACAATCTCGTCTTGGATGTTTGCTGGAAATACCTTGAATGCATTGAACGAAAGCTTCGCTGCACACTTTTTTGGGTCTGACTTCTTCACATCATTTACTCCACAGTGAACAATTGTCGCGTCCACTGATTCCTTTGTTGAGGACAAGACCACTTCAAGCGCCGCTGGAATGTCCTTCATAGAAAAGGTCCAGTGTAGATCTGCTAACCTTTCATAATGGAGTCATGCAGCATCACGATCGTAGGAAGATTATGTTCATTCTCTTGGTGTTCCAAGGCATAACGAACTTTGTCGGGGTGCGATTTGACGTCAAGTTTGATCTTTGCGTCATCTTTCTGTCTCTCGACAGCGTTATTGATTTTCCTCTGCTTCTTTTACGGTCAGTTTTGACTTGTTCCATCGATGTTTTCTTGTCGATGTTTGACGGATTGAACTTGATTGCCTCGGCATATCTACGATACCCCAAACTGTCTGAATTATTCGTAAAAGCTGTGTGGGTTTTGGACGTTGACAGCAGTAGTAGCCCTGGTCTCGATTGACTTTTTCATGCTGGTAAATTTAAGCAACAGATCGTTCTGCTTGGCATTGTACTTTCAAGCAGAGAGATCCGTTTACACAAATTCGAAATAACTACGTGAAGGTCTTTTGTTTCACTTACAGTTGCTTGTTCTTGTTCAGGTTGTTGGTCTTTGCGCGAACGTACCTCATCCCGTTCGCCATATTTATCACGCCGATCATTCTCCTCCTCAAGAATGGAATTTTCTTCTTTTTTTTTTTCTCTCCAAAACTCATAGGCCTAACATGAAAGACTTTTTTTTTTTTATTCGTTGTAACATTTTACTTGCCGTGGTGTTAGTTTGGCCTAACCGACTTCTTGATCTTGTCAGTCTCGTCATTTTCTTGGGCAGTCTTTCAAAACCCCGGCAGACTCTGATCTTCAGTTGTTTACTGTTTCCGCCATCTTATGTGTGTGTGTGTGTGCGCGCGCGCGTGTGCGGGCGGGTGTGCGTGTGTGTGTGGTGTGTGTGTGTGTGTCCACTGATCCTATAAGCATAACAGTGAAAGAAAGACAACAGACAACTCAAACGTAAATATTCCTAAACTATATCATGCTCCTTATGAGTAAATAGGAAAATGAAGTTTTATTCAGATAGGCCACACAGCCCCTTCTGAAGGGGGACTGCATTAAAAAAAAAAAAACAACCTGTAATACGTATAGCAGCAACAACAACACCATAGTACACAAGTGCATTAACTACAGTATGCTACACTTGTGTACGAAATGCAGTCTCTGTCGTAGATATTACCTTCATACCAAGATAAGTGTTTATATATAATCGCATTTCAATACATCTATTTACAAAGCACAACGGCACGCCTCTTAAAGGCTCTGTACAGATATGTGCACAATTCCTCACAATCTTTTGATTGTTATTCGACATTAGCTGAGTCGCACGAAACTGGACATGGATTTGCATAGTATTTTAGATAGAATATATTCCTGTGGCAGACCACTGAGAGCAGGGTATAAGAAAACAGAAAGTGTATTTCGTCCATCATTTGCTTTTCGCACAGTGGGCATATCACACTGCTATGTCTGAAAACACCAAATCTGAACTTCATCCTGTTATTCTTAATGTGTCTGTCAATATCAAGTGAAAGATATATTTCGCAATAATTGGATGGTTTAAACACCTTCTGTACCATGTTCATGCCAGTTTCCGCCGTCTGCTATCAATGAAGTCTTTGACGAAATACTTGCTTGACAGTTTCCACACCCTTGTTCAACCATACAAATCCAAAGCTATTTACAAATGATATCTCACGAACATCTGACGCCCAGGTGGATTTTCCACGTGAATCTTACCAAAATAGCATTATATAGGCTTTCAAAGGTAACCTGTTATCATTCATCCGAGAAATCTTGAGCCAGTATCTAAACACACCGCACATGTGAATTTATATGACATGAGATAATGTCCAGTGTCTCCATAACTAATTCATTAGGTGTTTTAATATGGACTTCCTAAAAACTTATTTTTAGGGCATACAGATGAACAATTTCAATGTGAACAGCGGCAGAATCCATACCCACAGTTCGGCTTCCCCATACAGAGGCAATGGGTGGTAACTGAGTACAAAAAAAATTCGATAATACTTCAATTGAAATTATTATTAAGTATATACAACCGTTGCCTAATAAATAACAATGCATTTCTTGCTTTGCTTGTGAAATCTTTACAAGCAACCACAAAACTAAGTCGGGTAGACAAGTTAAATACCAAGTTACTTATAATAGTTAACAACAGCCATTTGCTCCCCGTCTAAAGACCATCTCTCCCTTGTTGCAAGGTACCCTCCTTTTCTAAACACGACAATATTGCTCTTTTTCGTATTTACCTTTAGTTGGAGTCTAAAGTCTGTAAACTCTCCACCACACCTAGCCTTTGCTTTTTACACAATCATACATGCTCTTAATACATCGATGTATCTTACCCTTTTCTTCCATTCTTCTGAAGTATTGTCCACAGTCATTTCTAAAAACTGAATCAAATGCCTTTTCGAAGTCATGAACGCGACGTACTATTTGCGATTCCATGAACATTGTGTTTCTCTAAGAAAGATCGATCGTTGAATAACCTTTCTTAAGAACTGCTTACCACTCACCCCTACTGTCATTATGTTCAACCCATCTTGCAATCCCCAGTTAATTATATTATAGAACTATATGATCTACGAGTATTATCACAACCCTGTAATTGCTTGGATCCATTAACTTCGGCTTTCTTAATAATGGCAATATAATTGTTTCTGTCCAGTTATCAGGAATACGCCTTTGTTAAAAAGTGCATTGAAAAATCTGACGAAGAAATCAATTATGGCATTTTCAGCATTTTTCAATAATTCACCTATGATACCATCAGGGCCTGCAGCTTTTCTGTTCTTGAGTTTTTTTAATTGCAGAGACTACTTCTATTCTTGAGACTGGACGGTCGAGGTCACCTGCATCGCTATCAGTATCGAGAAAGGTTCCTTTCTTCTATTTCTTCTGTCTCATCTTCTGGGCCTTTTTCAAGGATTTTTTTTTTCAAAAATGCTGATACCATTCGTTAATCGAAATATTGTTATGCGTAAACTTTTTCTAGCTGATACTTTGCGCATAGGCTTCCAAAAGACTTGCTGAACTTCCACTGAATTAACTAAAGTATGTAAAAAAAGAAGACGTCTACTGATATCCTTCCTCTTATACTCGCTTCGAACTTTACAACTGACGTCTCTGTCTTTATCGTCTAATGTCTCTCTCTAGCTATTCTTAAAAGTTGCTTGACGTCTTTTTTTATCTTATAACATTCATGGTCAAACTAGTCCTCATTTTTTTTTTTACATTGTCGGTTTCTCTCATTTGCTTCCTCATGCATTGTGTCCGTTCTTTTACGCAAACAGTCACTATATTCAAAGCGGCGTTAGCATCGTCATCGATTTGGATAATAGCTTCTTCCAACATTAATACTGCATGTTGACTATTCATCAAATCATGGAAAGTATATTCATTCTGCCATATATACTTATCAATAAGTTGTGTGTTCTTCTTTAAGCCCTTTCCCATTTCTTACATCAGTGAGTAAATTTATGTTAACATCAGAAGTAGATGGTCCATTCAATACGTCCATTCACACAGAGACTTCACAATTGATCACCAAGGGTAAACATGTCAAAGAAGTCACGAAATAATCATTCACACTGTTCCCTGTCTCTGAAATGTATGTGAAACGACCTTGACGATCGCCGCCACACACGCCATGCCGAATGCACAGATCTAATGCTGTACACATATTTAATGGTAGTTTGCCATGCCTATTTAATGTCTTGTCTTCAGAACAACTGTCAACAGAGGTACCATTGTGTAAACTGAAAGGGCATTCTGTTGGAGATTCTTAACAGATGTTACAGAAATTCCGCTATTCAAATCTCCAGTCGGTAGTATATACATATCAGGCATATCTGAGCAAAATATCTGATGGGCAGTTTTCCAAATCACTAATACCGTTATCAATATCATAGAAAGCATGATAAGGTAAGTTTTCCGGAGGCACATATGTGCATATGTAAAGCACATTAATAGAAAAGCAAATAAAAAGATCTTTAGGAACAATGAACATAATGGTAGTATTTAAGTCAGCTGGTAATTCTTGTACGAAGGGTAAAAAATTCCATTTTGATAAAACTTATGACCCCCCCCCCCCCCCCCCCCCCCCCCCCCCCCCACACACACACACACACATAGTTCGTCTTCCATGTTTCGTAAATTTAACAGCAGCTTTGCAGAAAACTTTATAATTGCTACATATATAAACTTTTATAAATGTCAGACCCAGGCTTATCCTGTGGATCACAGATTTCCTCATCTCCAGATCCCAGTCAGTGCGCTATCAATCAGTCATGTCATCTGTCCTCTTTTGTTCACAGGTTCCCCTCAAGGTACCGTTCTTTCTCCTGTCCTCTTTACTCTGTACACCAACGACTGCATTGGTACAGAAGAAAACACCAGTCATAAAATATTCAGATGATACAGCCCTTGTAGACCTTTCCAATTCTGATGTAACATATTTTGATGAAGTTGAGCGTTTCAGCACCTGGTGTAAAGAAAATTATCTTGAGCTTAACGTAAAAAAAACAAAGGAGATGATCATAGATTTTAGGAAAGCGAAAAGTTATGTGCCTGATCTTTACATTGAGGGAGAAAAAGTGGAACGGGTAGAGGAATACAAATATCTGGGCACAACGTTAGACAATAAGCTCACTTTCAATACACACACCAGGTCCGCATACAAAAAATGCCAAACCAGAATGTATTTCCTACGCAAATTGAGGAATCTGCATGTCCAGCCAAAAATTCTTAAAACATTTTACAGGAGTTTTATTGAGTCTGTCTTGACTTTTTCATGCATTTGCTGGTATGGAAATCTTAATTTGAAAAACAGCAAACTCTTTGATGGCGTTGTGAACATCTGTGGTAAGATTGTTGGTGAGAGACAGGTGAGTATGGGCGAGTTGTATGAAAGGCGTGCGGACAACAAGGCTCGTGCGATTGTTAGTGACAGTGGGCATACGCTTGCGCGACAGTTTGAGCTCCTTCCATCAGGCAGACGATTTTGTGTCCCCAGAGCTAAGCTGATGCGCACAAAAAGAGCTTTGTGTTAAAATCCCTTGCGCTTTTAAAACAAACACAGCGTGTAAGAAGAGGCGGTGGATCACCTGTGACACAACATGTGCGCAGGTGTGTATGTCTGTGAGCAAGCGGGAAAGTATAGATGCTGGTGTGTGTGTGTGTGTGTGTGTGTGTGTGTGTGTGTGTGTGTGTGTGCGTGCGTGCGTGCGTGCGTGCGTACGTGTGTGTGTGTGTGTGTGTGTATGTTGTGTGTGTGTGTGTGTGTGTTATGTGTGCATGCCTGGAACAGTGAGGAATAGAAATTTCTGAAATTTGTCTTATCGTAATCATTTTTAATGATAAAACACCTCTCTCTCTCTCTCTCTCTCTCTCTCTCTCTCTCTCTCTCTCTCTCTCTCTCTCTCTCAAACGTGCATACATGAATGTATATATAATTATGAGTGGCCGAGTGCATGCTTTATTTGCACTACCAAAAAGGAGAAAGACTGAAATTCCCATTTTGGTGATTATTTTGAAGTAATTTTAATTTTCAGTGTCACGTTTGTAACTATAAATATGTATGTCTTAAATTTCAGGGCAGCGGTCACGAATGTAATTTCTCTTTTAACGAGAGTTAATAAAAATTTTCTGAATCTGAATCTGAATATTTGAATGTAAACTTTTCAACAAACGTTTCTACCAAACAAACAAAATCAAAAACACGTTATGTAGTAAAACAGTGTTTTAAGAGATAACAGAAATAAGCCATTCACATTCCAATGCAAAAATGATGTATGTTTTCTCTTCGTATCAGTTTCAATTCATATCACAGTGGTTTTTCTGTAAAATTATATTGATCATTCAAACATACTGTTTTCCCCTCCGTTATCAGATACTATATCAACTTGTTCATTCACCAAAGACAGTGAAATAAAACTTGGTATCCTAGACTCTGTACAAGAAGAAAAACGATCGTTCCACATGAAAATGAATCATTTTTCCTTCCTTATTCCAAAATTCGGAAGGATACTTTCACTCGACATCGGAAATGACATATGCCTAATTCCCTTTCCATTACGTACATTATCTTCGGAGGAGAAACATCCAGTCGACGATGAAATAAAAGCTTTTTCATTCAGACTTTCATTCACTCTAGAATACAAACATTTATTCAGCGAGGAAGATAAGCCGTTGTAACCATTCTTTCATTATGCACACAAACGTTAGAAGCAGAACATGCATCAAATACGAAGGAAGGTGCACTTTCATCTACTCTTTCATTATGTGCATGTACAAAATACAATGTGTGGTCAGGTACACGTTTATCGACCACCGTAAGGGCATCTGAACACGCTCGATTTAAGGGACACATTGCACGGAGAAGTTCTTGTCGTGAACTTCACGGTTAACAAGAAACGTTGACGCTGCTGCTGTGTGTGTGTGTGTGTGTGTGTGTGTGTGTGTGTGGTGTATCCACTGATCCTATAAGCATAGTAAGTAATTTCGTACTCTGTCAACAGTGAAAGAAAGACAAGAGACAACTCAAACAGTAAATTCAATTTCCTAAACTAAATCATGCTTCTTATGAGTAGGAAAGAGAAACAGAGAGAGAGAGAGAGAGAGAGAGAGAGAGAGAGAGAGAGAGAGAGGGAGGAGTGGGAGGGAGGGAATGAGGGAGAGACAGACTGAAATAGAGACAGACAGAGACTGATGCACAAACAGAGACATAAAAAGACGGATAGACTGAGACAGACAGATAGACAGAAGGAGGGAGGGACGGAGATATTGTGGGAGAGAGATACAGAGACAGAGAGAGAGACGGAGGGAGAGACAGAGACAGAGAGAAAAAGGGAGACAGAAAGAGACAGACACATCAGACAGACAGAGACACGAAGAGAGACAGATTGAGACCGAATGAGACAGAGAGATGGACAGAGGGGTTGACAGGCTGACAGAGAAAAATCAAGACGTACTGCAGAAGCCCCCGTGACAGATGGCGCCCGGAACGCATTGTTGAGTTCCTGCGCACTTTTTCAACAGCTTTTCCCTCTGGCAGGAAGGAGGAACGAGAACAGTACTGTTTTAAATGCTTAGTAGAGAGAGAGAGAGAGAGAGAGAGAGAGAGAGAGAGAGAGAGAGTGTGTGTGTGTGTGTGTGTGTGTGTGTGTGAGAGAGAGAGAGAGAGAGAGAGAGAGAGAGAGAGAGAGAGAGAGAGAGAGAGATTTTGGGTGTGCGCATTGGGTTGGAACAGTTAGGGGGTGGGAGGGAGAGACAGAGAGAGAGAGACAGAGAGAGAGAGAGAGAGAGAGAGAGAGAGAGAGAGAGAGAGAGAGAGAGAGACGCTTCAGACATATTTTCATTGACATTGACCTATACAATCTTTGTGTCAAGGGGGAACAAGATCATATTTGCAGCGTCAGGAAAGAGAAGGAGAAATCTGGAATGAAACAGGCAAACTGAATAGCTCAGTAAATGTAAACAATCAAAGCATTTCAAAATAAAGCAGAAATTCAAAAAGGAATTAGTCTTGATAACAAATCAAATACATAGTAGAAGTAAAGGAATGAGAAGAGAGAGAGAGAGAGAGAGAGAGAGAGAGAGAGAGAGAGAGAGAGAGAGAGAGAGAGAGACAGACAGACAGACAGACTGACGGACGGATAGAGAGCGAGCGAGCGAGCGAGCGAGAGAGAGAGAGAGAGAGAGACAGACAGACAGACAGACAGACAGACAGATAGAGACAGAAACAGACAGACAGTAAGAGAGAGAGTCGGAGTCGGATACCTTTATTAATCGCAAGAGGCCACGGCCGCTTAGAAAGGAGTGTGCGGACAGCATAATGTGTCATTTCTCAAAATCAGACTGAGCAAGAACCCATATAGAAAAAAAAATCATATCAAAGCCCAAACCATAACTGAACACTGACTACAGACAAAAACAAATGAAGTATAATTATTCCTAAGACATTGCGAGTTCTCTAAACTTAGATGCCTGGTACAGGTATAGTGGACAATTTCGCACATCGCGATACTTTTCTGAGGACATAAGTAATCTGAGTTTCAACAAAGAGGGTTGTCGGTACTACTTAGGTTTTTATAAAGTGTTCACGAGTACGTCCGAGTTGCGTACAACAAAAAACAAAATGTGTCTTATTTTCGTCTGCTTCTTTTTGCACATTGGGCACGTTAAAACATTTCCGTTGACCATTCTGTATCTGGAGCTATGTACCGTTAACCTTCAGATTCCAAGTTCTGAATCTTGTTGTATATTTCCAACGATAAATAGGGGGGTTAAAGAAACCTATTACAAAAAAATTATATACGTGTCTAACCTACTACTGGTCTGTACACGTTCAGTCCGTTTTGGCAACAGTCTTTTAACCGTTGTCAAAATGTACGAATAAAATGATTCATGTTTCCAGCACCTTGATCATACCAAACAAACCCAAACCCATATTCAAACAAGCAGCTTCGCACTCGAGTCACCGAATTCACTTCACCTTTAAGATCTAAATCATACAATGTATCATACGCTTTACGTGGAATTCTTTGCTGATCCATTTGTGAGAAGTTAAACGAATCGCCAACACATCTCACAGCTTAGTGTACATATAAAGGATATCTGTTAGTTTCGCTACATATGAGGTCCATTGGTATCTTCATCCTTACTCTTAGGAATTTCTTTTTAAGTATAACAACGATAACGGTCTCAGTGTCAAACGCTTACCTTGTCTAATCTCCATAATACTGTCTCATATTGAACCATAGGCTGACTTTGAGTCAAACAACTTCATGCACAAAACGAAATACTATCAAAGTTGTACAACTTCTTCACAAAGCAACGCATTTTTTGCCCGACTTGTAAGATCTTTACATGCAAGAGCAAAAACTATGACGGATGGAGAAAAACATTGCCAAGTACCTACACACATTGACAAGAGGCGTCATACAACCATCACAAAACCATCTTTCTCTCACACTTTGATACCCACCTTTTTCAAAACACTATGATGTTACTTTTATTCTTGCTAACTTTAACTGAAATGAAGCTGAAACTCTTTGTAAATTATCTAACTGCGTTTGTAGTCTTATTACAGTCTCAGACAATACGATAACATCATCAGCTTAATACAGAATAAATGATTTTAAACGCTCTAGGAAAACCTAGCGCTATTCTTCCATTATTGACTATTCCACTGTCAGCTTATCACTAGACAGACAAAATGATATCAGACTGCATGCGTCACACTGTCTTCATCCAGCTGTTGAATCAATGCAATCCGTCAAATTCGCATCGCATCGAACTCTTGCTTTTACTACATCCTAGATACTTCCAGTGCATTTGTTCAATTTTCCTTTAATGACATTCTTTAAATGATCACTGGCTAAAGAAGGTGTCTGTTAACAGAATCAAACTTTTTTTTTTTCACGATCTATAGATGCCACATACAATTTACCACTGAAGGACATTTATGTTTGTACAAGAGCTAACAAGGTGAAAATGTGGTCAACAGTTGAGTATCCTTTCTTCAAACCAGCCTGGCGCTGATCTGTGATATCATGTCCATCTACCCATTCCTGCAAAAATGATACCCATTCTTGCAATCGGCTGTTGATCATCGGGCTAAATAATTTACTGCTAATATCACTAAGAGAAATTGCTCTATGTTGTCAGTGTTGTTGCTCTATAGTTGTCAGCTTTACGTTATGTCTCATTTTAGAGAGAGAGAGAGAGAGAGAGAGAGAGAGAGAGAGAGAGAGAGGGGGGGATGTGAGTGCGCATGAGCACGTAAGTGTGTGTGTGTGTGTGTGTGTGTGTGTGTGTGTGTGTGTGTGTGTGTGTGTGGGTGTGTATAGGTGAGTGTGTGTATGCGTTCGTGCGTGTGTGGGGTGCTTGCGTGTGTGCCTGCCTATGTGTGTATGTGGGAACTTTACCGCAATCATTTTCATGACAGTTTCAATGGAAAGGACAACAGCAAACCAATAACAAGAAATACATGGAGGAAAATATAGCCATTGTAGTTCACATGGAGGAAAATATAGCCATTGTAGTTCACATAGAGGAAAATGCAGCCATTGTAGTTCACATGGAGTAAAATAGAAGCCATTCCAGTTTCACTGGAGGAAAATATAGCCATTGTAGTTCACATGGAGGAAAATATAGCCATGATGTAGTTCACATGGAGGAAAACAGCCATTGTAGTTCACATGGAGTAAAATATAGCCATGGTAGTTCACATGGAGGAAAATATAGCCATTGTAGTTCACATGGAGGAAAATGCAGCCATTGTAGTTCAGATGCTGCTCTCAAAGAAACGGTTCCTGTTCCATTCTACTAGGTTGCCTTCGAACGTTTTTGTGCAGCACAACAAAATATAATATGATATAATTATATAGCATATATACTATATTGTTACATTGACGTAATAATCTAAACACAGTGTTCATTCTGTTAACCATTGAGAAGAAAGAAAGAAGAAGAAGAAGAAGTTTCAAATTCTGTGGCCCTTTGCGTCCCGCTCCCGTGGTGACCATTTCTGGTTCCCCCCACCTCTATATTCGTGCTGAGTTTGAGTAAAAATCTACATTTCATACGACGATTACAATCGCCACTGATTGTATTGTAACTGTATAGGTTTTACTATGAATATCTAAACACTAGCTTAGCAAAAGCAGCTAGATTTAAGAAAAAAGAAGAAATAACAAAGTTTGCCTGTGCCTGGCTTTTCTACTGAAACTAAAGGGTCAAAAGTCTTTGCCTCCACACTTTCTCCGGGCAACAGTTCAAGCCTGTGGCTGTGCCCGACAAGATGCTGGCCCATCTGCACTGTGTCCTGTAAAAGACCTGGCACACTAGACCGCAATGGGGACGACGTTGGCGTAGTGGTCCTGGATCGAGTTTCCCTTGCATGCACTTCGTCGTTTGCTTGGGGACTTCGATTCATCAGGTTGTTCAGTTGCTGTTGGTAAAGCATACCCAGTCTGGCTTTTTGCCGTCGTTGCTGAAGTGGGGGGTAATTCCAGCCACTCATTCACGGCTGTGACACTTGATTTCTGGACTGCCTGTTGTAGGACTTTTCACCTGAAATATTTTTTTTTTTTTTCTTCAATTTCCTCTCAAGATAGCTCGGTACCCGTGTGGCCTCAGACCAGACTCCTGATGGTTTGGAAACTTATCTTTGAATCTTTGGAACTTCTCTTTAAATTTCCTCTGAAAATAGCCCAGCGTCCTGTCGGCTTCAGAGCAGATGACAATGTTTCTTGAAAATATCGCGACTGCAAGACATGTGATTGAGTCTGCTGTCATTAGTATTGGCATGTTCATTGAGGTTGTCGTTGGCTGGACATTGTGGCACCCTCTGAAGGGGTTGCTCAAAGACACTGAAACCACCAGTAAGCAGTATTGTGTCGTGTAGGCAGGGCTTAGAAAACGGTGTCCTGCGCACTAGATAGGATCAGAACAGAAAGCGCTGAATATCACCGCAGTGATTTAACAGCAGTACAGTGTTTCCTCTCGTGGGTTTATCCCATGACCACCTGAAATCTGTTGCTCCTTAGATTACAATGGGAGGGAACCGTTACCGCTGTTTATGCCAGACCTGGAATCAGCAGCCTGACAATGATGTCCAAAGAAACGAGGATGAGGGGGGGCGGGGGGGGGGGGGGGAAGGGGGGGGGCAAAGGAAGGCAGGTGGGCAAGGCAGGGGAGACAACAAACGCGGCTGAAACAGAAATGATTCCTGATTCCTACATACGGACCGACAAAATCGATGTATTTTTGCCCTAGGCATGAAGTTCTATTAAAGTTCAGGGTTTCAGATCTAGCAGTTCATTTTGGAATAGCTATGACAACTTATGACTCTCCAACATGAAAAATATAACCAGTGCTTGAGTCCTTCGTATCAACACTGTACTTACTGCATACGCCATTAATACAGACTGTGTCGTCATCACAATGAAACACTTCCTCACTGCATGATGATCCCACGGGTAGAACTGTAACAATATAAAGCATTTGATAGAAAGATTCAAAAATAGATAAATATATAGATAAATACATAGACAGACAGACGAATGGACGACAGGCAGGCAGGCTGACGGTAGACAGAGGCAGGAGAGGCTGAGAGAGAGAGAGAGAGGAGAGAGAGAGAGAGAGAGAGACAGACAGACAGACAGACAGACACAGAGACAGAGAAACAGAGAGACAGAGAGAGAGACTGTAACGTCTCGTTTCATAGACTGATAGAGTCTATCCCGATCTAGTTTATAGCCATGCTGGGTTAAAGGTGAAAAGAAAAAAAAAATCCGTCCAAACCTATGCACAAAAGAGACAGAGAAGAAACTGTCTTTTTTATTTACATGTGACGAATACAAGCAACTGCAGAATGAAAGGTGCAGGGAGGGTGGAGGATACAAATTGGTGGACACAATATCAACATCATCACCTGACAACACGCACAGAAAGTGTAGGGAGCAGCCAACACTAGTAGCAGCAGACCATTTAGAAAGGCTGCCATTCCCTTCACCCCTTTCTTCGTCCTTCCCTCCATCTCATCTCACCCCATTTTGCAACTGTCAGGTAATTTCGCCCTCCACATGTCCCATTCATTTTCCTTCCTCCTGCTCTAAACTCTTCTTCACACTTCTGTAGCACCAACAACAGCAGCAGATTCGAAATGTTAATCGTAGATCTAAGGCAGGCAGGACATCCATCCACCCACCTAAAATTGACTTCGCAGGTTTAAGGTCATCACACCATCACACACACACACACACACACACACACACACACACACACTATGAATGCGTCTGCTTTTGTGCTGTTAGAGAAAACATCTGTAACTGGAACTGAACGTTATTTTCAGATGATTAAAGAGGCATGGCAACATTGAGAGAGAGTAAAACATTTATTAAATGTATGCAGATGTGTTTGAAATCACTATCTGTTTCTCTGAGCAAGTGGTTTTGTAGTTCGTACAAGGTACAGTGGCATACATGGTGTGAGTAAAACAGTTACCTTCCTCAAGCCTAGAACAGGCAAGTCTTTGAAAGACCAATGCCTGTAAACTACAGACTCGGTAACATGCAGTCATGTCATGGGTGACTACATGTACCTGGGCAGAGGGAAATCCTTATGATGCTGGGCATGGAAAAGCTACATTTCTGCACTTCTCATGGGGTATAGACGTGTGGATAAGGCCAGCCAGAGCCAACAGAGATGGTGTTTTTCAATGTCTTCTGCTACCTTTATAGCCAACAGCCTTTAATGCTTTCAACATGCTTTCAGTATTCTTTCAACAAACAATCATCCACTCGTGTCCACATTCGAACAGTTCATTTTCTTTAATCTGCAAGCCTGCTAGTGTAAACATTGTACAAAGTTGTGAGAGGGGAGTCCCCTAAAGTAATCCCATAGATAATTCAAGGGATTCCAACATCCGATCTCCAGACCGTGGGACGACTGTTCATATATTGTAGCTGCAGTCCACGTTGATAATATCGTACTGACAATGTGGTGTAGCCGTACTTTCATGAAAATTGAGAAGGAGATCATGTTACGCGTAGTTAGGGTCTACTGATACAGTTGTTGAATCCTGCATATAGTAAATAGGCTGGTGTAGCTGCATTATCCCATCAGCACTTACACGTCCTGTAGCCAGCTTGATTGGTAGGGACGCTTATTTGTCTATTTTGAAGGATATTTTGCATTTCTCACCATAAAAGTGAGAGCATGTGGGTTTGTAGACACATCTGCCAATGCTCTCTGAAACAGGTCTCGAGTTCACCGAAGAAGAGCACCAGAGCCTTAAGCCTTAAGGCAACAACTGAAGTGGCAGAGAGGAGGTCCAGCTGAATCTGGTGGGGGATGATCGAATGTAAGCTTGATAAGAATTACATTTTCCAAACCTCACAGCAAGCGTCCATCAGCCAAGTGTTTGCGACATCCGTTACGAAGCGACTGTCAGCCTTGACGCCTGTTGTCGTGAGCTGTCCATTAGCCAAGTGTTTGTGACATCCATTATGAAGCCACTGTCAGCCTCGACGCCTGATATCTTGGATGTAGAAGTTCGAATGCAGGCAGCGGCAAATCCGGCCAGGCTCCTTCTGTGCAGACTGCTGTCTAGCGCTTCCTACGTTTTCATCTGACTGATATCGCTATTTAGGGTCCCCACGCCTGAACCCCGTTATAAATCACGGAATGTCTCTCTAGAAATATCCACTCTCACAGAATAGTGAAAAGTTATTCTACCATCTTGTCTCATATTGAATGCAAATGTACAATTTTCTCACTGAGATATATGGACAATTATATAAAGTTCCCCTCTCATAACAAATGAAATACGTTTCAATCCACGTTTTGTAAGTGGAATAGCTATCACACACACACACACACACACACACACACACACACACACACACACACACACACACACACACACACACACACACACACACACTAATAGAGAATACCCGTCTGCAGGTATCCTTTTGGTAATGTATGGGATAGCTATTCCACAGTTCCCTTCTCAAATTATATGGAGTGTCTAACTTCCATAGCTCTTCTTATTATAGGCTGTGGAACAGATATCTACAATTTTTCGTCTATGGATTTGGGTACAGCATTCTTCCTTTAAAATACATGTAATTGCCGGGTATAATCCCACTTTAATGATATTTAGCGGAGCGAGAGAGAGAGAGAGAGAGAGAGAGAGAGAGAGAGAGAGAGAGAGAGAGAGACAGAGACAGACAGACAGACAGACAGAGACAGACAGACAGACAGACAGACAGACAGACAGTCAGACAGACAGAATCTTTGCAGAAATACCAGACAGAAATGAAGGTTCACTGCTAGCATACAACACAAACTCACTATATACTCGACGACCATACACTTCCGCTTCGCAAAAGCCCAGTTCATTCTTGGTGGTGATCCAAAAATACCTCCCATAAAAAATGCCGTAGAGCAAGCTAAGTACTCTCTCGCTCCGGTAGGAATCCCGCCGTTTTGTGGTGGCACAAACTGATCCTTGGTGGGGGATACTGGCACTATGGTGTCCATCGTGATCACCAATGAGAAATCTTTCAGACGATCGGCTCCTGTTTCGCGCACGCGGGCGCGCGCGCGCACGCACACACACACACACACACACACACACACACACACACACACACGCACACACACTTGTTAATCCGCCTGTGTGTGTGTGTGTGTGTGTGTGTGTGTGTGTGTGTGTGTGTGTGTGTGTGTGTGTGTGTGTTCTTCGATTTAATGTCTATACACATAAGTGATTTTAGACAACTAAAATAACTAAATAAACAAGATAGAAAAGGAGGAAAGGAGGGAGGGGTGTGTGTGCGGATAGACAGGCAACTGAAGGAGATAAAGAGATAGGGAAACAGTGAGATAGAAACAGATGAAGTATCATGGAAAAAGGAAAAGGAGAAAAATGAGGATTAGAATGGGAATCGAAAGAAAAAAATGTTAACATGAATAAAAAATTGCAACCGATAACATAGCTAGAATAACATTTTTAAAAATCAGATGAACGCTTAACGTAACAGGATAATAACATTTAAACGTGAAAATAGAATTATTAAAGGAATCTAAAAATGGCACTCTGAACAAGTCCTAAAAAACAATGTCACAAATCAAAAGGGGTTTTATCAAAATCTCTTTCAGGGACTTTTCCGAAAAAAACAGACAGACAGGTTTTCATTTACTACAGTGGAAAAGTATATGTTCATTAGAAATGTTCCCACCGCAAACGCGTGTGATGTTGGAAGCGAATTTGGTCTTAAAAGCATTAAGTTTAAATCTACAGGCAAGGGAAGTTAAAAGCCTTAAGTTAGACAGTTGACCATACTTAGATATAAAAACATTTTCAAAACTCGTTGGTGGTCAGCAGGTGATGAGTGGCCAGCATCTTCTTGTTCTTTCTCTAAAATGCTTCCAGCAAGCATTCTGCAGTAGGCTATACCCTTCTTTCAGTGATAATGGGATTTTCAAATCATATGTTTCGTTTGTATAATATGCAGAGTTTTTAGCTAGTTTATCTGCGGATTCATTGAATGTATTCCACTGTGTGAAGGCACCCAAAGAAATGTAAGATTACTACCTCGCAGGATAAAGAAATGCACCAAATGATTAATCTCAAAAATCAAATCTTGTCTCACACTAGAATTTGAATTGCTTAAGGCATACAACACTGATTTTGAATCGACACAAAAAAGAATTTGAGTCACAGTTTTCGGAAAATCAAGCAAATAATGCAAAGCCATAAGAATAGCAGTTAATTCAGCTGTAAATATAGATCTGTGCTTTCCAATGCAATAACCTCTT
>JADBJO010027902.1:0-17500 GCA_016801955.1 Conus betulinus
ACGTCGCAAGAGATCTTTCTGGAATATATTTCACGGGTACTTCCTTATCTTAGATCAAAAGACTTCAAATTTTATCCAAAAGGCCATTAACATTCCACCTTTGAAAAACAATTGTATTAACAATTTGAACGTAATGTTACAAACTAATCACGTCCGTCTGTGCGATTACTCGCCTCCTCATACTGGTAGTTGGAGGGGAGGCGACACGCTGCAGCAATCTTCCTCTGGTACCAAGGCAATGTCAGCAAATAGAAAACACCTGGAAGTAGGCGTACAACTATCCACTGACAAATGATCACAGCTTGAATCTTGTCCCCCCAAAAAAAATTGCATTGATAGATGTTGAACAATATGAAACAAAACACATAAATTTCACTGATTAATGTTGTAAGCCTGAACAAAACAAGAACGCAAACTATATTACTTTTAAGACTATTTAAGCAGCTTGGGAAAAAAAATCAAATCTTCATAAAGGGATTTCAGTTCTGGAACACAATTTGCTACATTCTCAAACATCTACAACAAAATAAAAAGAAAGATTGCAATGTTTTTCTCTAAAAGCATCATTTCTTCCCATCTTTTCTTTAATTAGAAAAACAAATCTGAACTTGGGAGCAACCAAGAAAATCCAAGCATCATTCTTCTCTATCTCTTTTTTTTGATTAAAAAAATCTGAACTTGGGGGCCAAAAACAAGAAAATATCACCCTTGCATTTTTGTTCTCTTCTGCATCACTAACATTTATTTACAGGCAACACACACATTTCTTTCACTGTCCTTATCTTATTCAGTATGACTCCACTAGGTCATTTTTCTGCCTTGCAGCTTGGCACGGTCGGCATGTGAGGGTTACCAAGTACATCTTTCATTGCAAGAACTGAGGCCCATATTGTCCTCAATGCAAGCACTGAGATCCATATTGTCCTCACTGCAAGCACTGAGACCCATATTGTCCTCACTGCAAGCACTGAGACCCATAATGTCCTCAATGCAAGCACTGAGACCCATATTGTCCTCAATGCAAGCACTAAGACCCATAGGGTCTTAATGCAAAGCACTGAGGCCAAATGTCCTCAAAGCATGCACTAAGGCCCATATTGTCCACAGCAGTACAGAAAGTTAAAAAGGTTAAAGATGTCAAAGAAAAATGCCACACATCTCCCGCCTTCTCTCTCTGTGTGTCACAACTCTACGCTCACTCTCCACGCCAATACCCCACCCCCCACCCCCTCCCCCACAACTGTCCCTCGTTATCCCTTGCCACAGGAATGAAGCTACTCTCTCCCAGTTTTTCTACCACAGGTCTGAATACATATGAATGAAAGAAAGCATGTACTGTCCCTCTTGATGCCTGCATTGGAACAAACCTCATCAGAATGAAACAAAAACAGTCTTTCTTACAGAATGTCAGGTCCTCGCTTTACTGAACCTCCTGAAGGTAGACAGAGGACAAACGAAGCAGCACATGCCACACAGAAAATGAAATCCTTCCGTTCCAGAATCATATGAGTTCTGCTGTGAATCCTTCCTATTGTGATGTCCCATGTGAAGCAGACACTATCTAAAGCAGATATCAAAGTCAGTTATATTGCACACCCTCAGTCATGTGCAGAGGTGAAGATCGTTTTCTGCAGTTGCTTAAAAGATTCAATGAAGGCAACTTCTGCAAGCAAGATTGACAGAGTATAGTATACAGCAGTTCAGGTGGAAATCATCCAACACCTTCAGAACAGGCCAGAGTATAGTATACAGCAGTTCAGGTGAAGTCATCCATCCACCTTCAGAACAGGCAGAGTATAGTATACAGCAGTTCAGGTGACAATCAACACCTTAAGAACAGGCCAGAGTATAGTATACAGCAGTTCTGGTCAAGTCATCCCCAAACCTTCAGATCAGGCCAGAGTATAGTACTACAGCAGTTCTGGTCAAGTCATCCAAACACCTTCAGAACAGGCCAGAGTATAGTATACAGCATTCTGGTCAAGTCATCCATCACCTTCTGAACAGCCAGAGTTATAGTATACAGCAGTTCAGGTGAAATCATCCAAACACCTTCAGAACAGGCCAATGTGGGATTCTCTCGCACTTTTGTCTGGCGGTACGCACAAAGTGAGGTCCATGATAAAAGACCACAGCTACAAGCTATGTTCTGAAGTCATCTCTCCCAGTGTCAGTTTGTACCATTTCTCTGTTTGTAAATATCATGTTTCCAATGATCCATACTTGGTTACACTTATTCACAGTGTCTAACCTGACTTAATTTCTCTATAGAGATAGTAAATTTATTCTGATCCCTAACCCTTCACTGCCACAGTATAATAGCACATTTGAAAAATCTGTATGCCGTGGTAAAATTTAGCTTTTTTGGGTAGGTTCAATAAAAATGGTTACAGCTCACTTATTTCTTGACAGATCTCTCTAAAATTTTTTGCATGTTTTGTTGTTATGCATTTGTCTACAATGTCCTGTCAAAATGACTTGATTAGTTGATAATAAGTATATCAGAAATTGACATAATTATAAAAAGTTTACAAAAAATAACAGTTTTCGAGTATACATAAACACACTGCGCCAAATAGAATGAATCAGAACACTGTAAAAGTGGTCTTGCTGTTTATCCAACTTTCATGGTATGTTCACTAACGTCTCTGTTACTCATCCATTTCTTGAGTTATTTGTTAGATTTTTTTGCGGATTACTTCTTTATACCCTTGTCTACAATTTCACATCATTTTAACTTTATTTTGGGGTAATAATGATGGGTTGACACTAATAACATATGATAAAACAGTTTTTGTTTTGTTTTCAATTTGAGAGTTTTACAACAATTCACCACATAAAAGCCCCACTAAACACAGCACAAATACCTTTTGTGTTTGCTCAACAATATTACAAACACCTGGGATTCATATATTGTTGTCAATAAATGTCCCTCTGTGTAACAACAATCTGTATGTTACTGGGGGTACCCCAATTCTACTAGAAAGGGGCATAATTTTACTGTTTGGGGT
Source organism: Conus betulinus (assembly GCA_016801955.1). Taxonomy (NCBI): domain Eukaryota; kingdom Metazoa; phylum Mollusca; class Gastropoda; order Neogastropoda; family Conidae; genus Conus; species Conus betulinus. The sequence continues at coordinate 3,012 of JADBJO010027902.1, forward strand.
AGGTTCAGTACCTCATCCCTGTTTATTTATTGGTGTGACTAATTATTCAACATCAGCACTAACACATCACAGTCATATAAATCCCAAGGAATCTTGTTCTTGATGATAATCTGCTCATAATTGGGGGTACTATTTTTTAGGTAAAAAGGGGCATAATCATGCTTTTCACGGTATGTTCACTAACATCTATATTACACATCCATTTGTTGATTTTATTTGTTAGTTTTTTTTGTGGATTACTTCCTTTATACCCTTTGTCTACAATTTCATTTCATTCTAATTTGATTTTGGGGGTGATAATGATGGTTCACACTAATAACATATGATAAAACTGTTTTTGTTTTTTTTTTCAGTTTGAGAGTTTCAAACAACAATTCATCACATAAAAAGCCCACTAAACACAGCAAAAATACCTTTTGGTGTTTGCTCAACAACATTACAAAAACACTGGGATTCATATTGTTGTCAGTAAATGTCCCTCTGTGTAACAATCTGTATGTTACTGGGGGTACCCCAATTCTACTAGAAAGGGGCATAATTTTACTATTTGGGGTAGGTTCAATACCTCAATGACTGCTTATCTATTTGTTGACATATGACTTAGATTTTATGGCTTCTCTTTCCTTATACCCCGTCTGAAGAAAAAAAAAAAACAATTGTCTGTTGAAAAAAGAAAAAAAAAAAAAAACACACACAGAGAAAATACTGTAGAAACTGAAGAAGAATCTGAAATACAGAATAAAAGTTTCAAGATAAGTAAACAGACCCACAACTGGGCACGCACACACACACACACACACACACACACACCACACACACACACCACAGTAAGTAGACCCACACTTGGGCACACACACACACACACACGCAAACACACAATTTACACACACACACACATACCTATACACACACACACACACAATTTACACACACACATACACGTCATGCATGCATGCACGCACGCGGCACGCACACACACACACACACATACACACACACACCACAGTGAGCAGACCCACAATTAGGCACACACACACACACACAGACATTCACACACACAGACAATTCACACACACACACCACACACACAACACACACACACCACCACACACACACACACACACTGTACACATATGCACAAACACGCACTAACAGTATCACACACACATGAATGTAAAAACACCACAATGGCACGAAAAAAGAAAAAAAAATAAACTGCTTTGGATGAGTGCTTCTGTGCTTTACAAATGAACAAACTTATATGGAAAACTTGCATAGAGAAATAAACAATGCTTAGGCACACATGTGCGCACACGCGCACGCGTACACACACACACACACACACACACACACACACACAGAGTCCCACCTATCCATACAGTCATTATTTGCCATAATTATGTGATTTCAGTAGGAAATATGTGAAAGAAGAGAAATACAGAAAATAAATAGTGGAAGAATGAAGAATCAAGTAGTAACAAACAAAAATGGAAAAGAAAAAAAAAGAAAAAAAAAAAACAAGAGCTACTTGCCTGAATCCGGTTTCTGGTCATGAAGGAACTGAAGACTGGAGCTCTGTGCAGCCTAAAATTGGCACAGTTGATTTTTGACTAGTATTCCCAATGAAACACCACCAAGGCTGGGACTGACCACGCCCCATGCCACGCCCCCCCGGCCGCTTCCACAGGACCCTCGCCGTCATCCTAGCCCCTACCATGTCCACTACCTCTCCGGTCATGATAGGCGTGCGTGCAGTGCTCGTTGATGGCACGGGTTCGGCTATTTCCGCTTCGTCACCCTCGCTCGCGGCGTTGTACTCACAGCTGTCATGTGCAACTGACAACGATGCCACGTCATCACCAGCACGTGTCTCCGATAAAAGTGAATGGTGCTGATTCCCATCCCGTCTCCTCCTCATCGCTAGTATCAGGATCCGATCCTCAAGGTCTTCTTCATCACTGTCGTTATCATTTTTTATCGTCATCTAAAACATCAAGCGCAGTGTAACGCTTGAAAACGGGAGGCGTCGACGAAGTGCTAAGTTGAGCTGCCATCTTGAATATGCTTATCAGCTGTAACCTCTCAACTCGCAATTTGCATAACACATGGTCAGCTGGCTGCTCGCGTGAAGGGAAAGGGGCCGTTCCTTGACACCAGTAGAAGAAGTGAGAACATTTTAGACGGTCGTCTCCAAGTAGATTTTTCAGCTTTCCGTGATGAAGTTACGATGTGACACTCACGTCCCGGGCGTAGCGGTTTTCAGTTTTCAGGACGTGCGTTACACGTTCCAGGCAGGGAACGGGTTAATGTGCAAAACTGGCAGCACATCTCTTCTGGAGAAACCAGCCTAAACGTTAAACACAGAGACTCAATTTGAGATTTAACGGATGTGAGCAATTCTCAACCTTTCCCTGATTATTTGTATCAAACAAAACTTGATAAAAGTGCAGCTTACATCTCCTCGCTCTCTGTGCATCTGTGCCAGCTGTTCCCTTTTTAATCACTCACAAAAAAAGAAACCAATGGATGAACAGATTCCATGTCATTTCAATGGTAACCAATGGGTGAACAGATTCCATGTCATTTCAATGGTAACCAACGGTTAACAGATTCCATGTCATTTCAATGGTAACTGGTAAATGATCGGAAGGGGGACCAGACAATGACTGAGAAGTGAATAGTGTGTTCAGCCTCTTGAACAGGCTGGGTGCACAGTTCCCAGAAGAGCTGTAAACCTTACTTCAACCTGGAGCAACATACCACACTCCCAGTGTGTAGAGCGTTGTGGCGTCTTTGGGGTTCAGCTCACTGGCTTTCTGCAATGGCAGCCAAAGAACCAGCATGTACTCGGCATCACTCTACCACTGTGTGTTATCAACATCCATTCTCTGTATTTTTCAGAAAATGAGGTGTAACTGTCAGATGCCCACCATCCCAGTGTCCTCCCTCTATCCTTTGATACCTCCAGTCCCCTTCCACCCTTCCCCTCTCCTCCATTCTCCTCCTCATAAGTTTTCAGGTCAAGCTTTCTTGAAGAATTTCCTCAGAAGACACACAAATATAGATGCAAGCACACTGGGTCTGAACTATGCATGTGTGTGCACATACTCACATACACTCTCCCATACACTTACTGATCTGTCGAACACTTATATCCACTTCACACCACCTTACAGACAAAACAGATCATAATCAACCGTATTACAAGCAACAAGAGCAGAGATTCATTTCAGTGTCTGACACTGGATGCTGGGATGATTGCTCATAGAAATGACCAAAACATTCGACAAAATCGGCACCTCATTCTGATGAGATTTTGCAAAATAGAGGTGGACATAGCAGCCGATGCTGATGATCAGCTACTTTCAATTATCTCTGCTTTCAAGCACTCTGAACGATTCCAATTCAGCATGTGACAGATCTTTTGGCCACATTCAACACCACTGATCACAGCGTTCTTCTCTTTCGTTTAGAACATGTGTTTGGTGTTTCTGGCACAGCCCTTCAATGGTTTGGATCATACCTGTCCAACCGCACTCAAACTGTATCTATTCAAAACTGCAAATCTAACCCATCGTTAATCGCCTATGGAGTGCCACAGGGTTCTGTCCTTGGCCCAGTTTTGTTTGTTTTGTATACAACACCCTTGTCTGATATCATCTCATCTCACTCTGTTCTGTCTCACTCTTTTGCAGATGATACTCAGTTACAAAAGTCTGCAGAACCCAGCCATGTCAACAAGCTGGTTCAGTCAATGCAAGCACGTATTCAGGATGTAAATTCATGGACGACATTTAACAAACTCAAGTTAAACGATGAGAAAACTGAAGCTTTAGTCATTTCTTCACCAAGAACGTCACTGTCTGCTCCATTACCGGACTCTCTTGTTGTCGGTGATGCCACTGTTCCATTTTCAAAATCAGCAAAGAATCTCGGCATTGTTCTTGACTCACATCTACAATGAATGCTCAGGTCATGAACGTAATTCGTACAGTTAACTTTGAACTCTGTCGTATCAGCTCAATTCACCATTTCCTCTCAACTAAGGCAACAAAAACTCTTGTTTCAGCATTTGTGCTCTCCCGTCTGGATTATTGCAATGGTCTCCTTGTAAATTGCCCACAAGATCTTATACAACAAATTCCGAGTTTACTAAATACTGCAGCATGCCTGGTCTTGAGGGTTCCTCGTACAGACCACATCACCCCGCATCTCCACACTCTACACTGGATCCCCATAGAAGCACACGTTAGATACAAAATTGCTTTCATGTGTTTTCATGCCGTCAATGGATGGCCCTGTCTATCTTTCTCACCTGGTTAGCATATACACATGGGCAAGAACACTCCGCTAATCATCCGACACTCTCAACTCTGCAAGCCACGCATTTCAACAAAAACCTATGGTGAACGTTCCTTCTTTTTTTTTGCAGCTCCTTCTGTTTGGAACTCTCTCCCACTTTCGATCCGCTCTGCCAAAACTGACTCTGCTTTCCGCTCTGCACTCAAAACCCATCTGTTTAAGGAATTTTCTTTATAGAAAACATTTTTGTCCTGGTGTTGGGTGTGTCATTGCGTTACGTGTTGTAAGTGTTGCCCTTGAAAACTGACAATGTGTACGTGTGTGTGTGTGTGTGTGTGTGTGGTGTCAATGTTGGTTGGCCAGCACCCCCCCCCCCCCCCCCCCAACTCCTTGCTATGTTTCATTCTCATGATTGATGAGGTGACTGGGTTTATGGTTTTGTATAGTGATTTGTGTTTTTACATGTTTATAGTTAAATATTGTAAAGCGCTGTGAGCTCTAGTGAGAAAGGGCGCTCTATAAATGTGTGTTATTATCATTATTATTACTTTCCATCCAACTCTCACCCCTTCAACCACTGCTTGTATTCAAAGCCCTTTGATCCAGACAAATGAAAACACACAGAGAAACATAAAAAAACAGAGATGGGGGATGAGGTGGGGACAAGGTGGTGGTAATGTGGGTTGAGAAGATGGGTGCAAGTGGGTATGGGGATGAGACAGAAAAACTAAACGTCAGAAGCTAGACACAGATAGACAGAGAGGAATACTAACAGACTAGAAAAGTGAGAGACTGGGTTAACCCATTCGATTTCAATAAAGATCTAACAACGTAGACAGACAGGAAGATCAACATACTGGAAAAAAGGAGATTAGGTTAACCCATTTTACTTTGATGAAAATCTAAAAACGCAAATCTTAGATTGAAAACAGAAAGTGAAGGCTAAAGGTAAACTATAGATAAATGATACCCAAAAGAGGAGACACAGAAAAACAAAGACTGATCGATCGATCTTTTCATCTATGCATGTTTTGAGATAGATTGATCGATCAATCTTTTGATCAATGTATGTATGTATATATGTATGCATATGTCATTGCAGTAGACAAGGAAAGACACACTGAGTCAACATCTACCAACCATGAAGTGTTCTTTGACGATGTAGGCATTGGAAATTCTGGCCTTGGTTCCTTCATATTCTGCCGTCTTGTCCATCAGTATTGCATACCACTGAAACGTTAAAACTTCAGTCAGTGAGCAACAATATCTTGTCAACTATTAACACAAAACAAACAAGCAATAAAACCCTGGCTGCAATTATGAGTACTTGTCAACTATTAACACAAAACAAACAAGCAATAAAACCCTGGCTGCAATTATGAGTAAAAATCTTAATTTATTTTAGCAGAGAGTAATGTATTAAAGTTTCTTGACATCAAAGTTTGCAGGTGTTCACAAAACAGAACACACACACACACACATGAACGCATGCACACGCATGTGCGTGCACACCCACCCTCTATGACCCATTTCATCATAAGCCATGTGGAGCTTCCGACGACTTATGTGATGCCTACTTCCATATGTCAAACCGATATTCATTCGCATTATTTGCTGAATATACATGGGGAGAGAACCATCAAATGATGTTGCCACTCTCAGAACAAGTTCATACAAGTGATTTGCTTCCCTTGCATGGCATAACCTGCTGTACATCTCTTGCGGAGACCATTTGATTCAGTGTTGGCAGACAGCTGTGTGCTGGATGTGGTCACTGGCATTGATAGTGGGTGCAGCTTTTCATTTCTTTCAGGGTTTAGTAAAGCTGATGCTCCTGAGCTTTTTTGTTGTTTGTTGCTGTTGTCTTTTTTTTTTTTGTCTCATATCCATATCACTTTGCAAGATACATTTACTACTTTAACCAATGAAACAAAAAAGTGCACTTCCAATTGTTGGAATGAAAATTTCCTGACATTAATCTGCATATCCTTCTGTGACAGACCTGCGCCGCTGCGCAACACAGTGATCTCTGTGAAGCATCGCTTGCATGTATGTACCAAAATTTCAGACCTGTCTTGCTTCAAACTCACATTCTTACCTTATGGCAGGCAAAGTTCTTGTCGTTCAGTGCCAGTGCTTGCTTCACTACCTCATAAGCTTCAAACATCAGCCTCTTCTTCTCTGCTTTGTCATCACTCTCTTGCTCTTCTCATTCAAAGCTCTGGCCAGTCGCCACACAGGATCTCATCGTTTTGCGAGTCGGTGACCCCTCTCAACAAAGACAGCAGCTCATCGATCTTGTGGCTGTCGTACAGAGCGTCGGCTTGGGCTGCCACTCTCTGGAGTTCGGTTTCAGCGCTGTCTTTCTGTGGCTCTGTTTCAAGGGAAAAAAGGTAGGTTAATAAATTGTGACAAATATCTTAACATCCAGTCAGGGCTTCCCATACGTACTGTATTCTTTGAGTAAAAGAACCAATATCTGAGTGACTACACAGGAGTACATTAAGGATGAGACAGTGGGGGATAGTGGTTGGAGTGGTGAAACATAGTGTATCAGGTTCAAGAACTGGCTACCAAACCCACCACTTCTGGGGGAAAAACCCACAAAAACTCATAAAGTGCCACAAGAAGACTAACTCCCCCATCCCCTCCCAAAAAAAAAAAAAGGTAAAACAAGGAAACCCAAAATGACATAACCTGGTGTGTAAATTCTTCCCATGAACATTGTGGACACAGAGCAGGCTAGATTTTCCCTCTCTCTCTCTCCACTGTATTTTCTTCACTTTAAAAGTACAGATACATTCTGCTGTCATCCATCCACATCTGCCTCAGCCACCTACATGCCCATATCTTCCACAGCCCTTTTACTATTCAGACTGCCAGGCATTGCCAGGGACTCCAGTATATCCATGTCACAGCTTCAGCCACACCAGTAGTAGAAGGCCAAATGTGTCAGACCCAAGCTTTCTAGGTACATGCATCCCATGACCCTCTCTGTAGTCTTCCTGTACGTAGTTTCTGGCCGAGGCATAGTCAAGATGCATGCATACAATACTTTAGAAGTGTTGATACTTGAAATGTAACATACTGTATAGTAATAATATAGAGTTTTTTTTTAAATCCAACTTTGCAACTGCATACAGACATGTCGCTCTCTGCACTACACACACACACACACACACACACACACACACACACACACACACACACAGAGATATACACACACTCACTCACAGATACACAGACAGACACTTACAAAGAGAAATAAAAAGACAATACCAGCTTCTTGTGGCGCTTTGTTACTTTTGAAGAAAGTGAGAGACCGTAGCACCCCTGCTGCTGGTATGACCAGCAGTAACTGTGGATGTTTGAAACATTGCTGCCTGAAGGACTGTACACTGCTCCTCTGTAACAATGAACACTTACAATGCCAACAGTATTCTATGATCTAATAGTATACGCACGCACACACGCACACACACACACACACACACACACACACACACACACACACACTTGTGTGCATGGACACACACACTCACACACACACGCACACACACACACACTCATGACACACACAAATGCATAGTAGAGCACAAACATAAGAACTTATGTATTCTAAGCTTGCAATTAAGTTTCCTGTGCCGAGATTGCAGGCTGATTTGAACTGGCCAAGAATACTTAGTTCACACTGTGTGAAGACATTACCATTTCCCCATGCAATCCCCTTCTCCTTCCTATGATGTAATCTTCCTTCGGCAGCAGTCATGCCTGCAACATTCAGTCCCCCTCACCTAGTGCACAGCTGCTCTCCATGGAGCCACCATGGCGCCTAGTGTACAGCTGCTCTCCATGGAACCACCATGGCGCCTAGTGTACAGCTGCTCTCCATGGAACCACCACGGCACCTAGTGTACAGCTGCTCTCCATGGAACCACCATGGCGCCTAGTGTACAGCTGCTCTCCATGGAACCACCATGGCGCCTAGTGTACAGCTGCTCTCCATGGAACCACCATGGCACCTAGTGTACAGCTGCTCTCCATGGAACCCGCCATGGCGCCTAGTGTACAGCTGCTCTCCATGGAACCACCACGGCACCTAGTGTACAGCTGCTCTCCATGGAACCACCATGGCGCCTAGTGTACAGCTGCTCTCCATGGAACCACCATGGCGCCTAGTGTACAGCTGCTCTCTCCATGGAACCACCATGCCGCTGATAAAATCAGCAAGACTGTAGTGGTCCAATGGACAGCAGCCAGGTATGTGGCATGCAAATGAAATGTCAGCTCTCTATGCTGTTCAATAAAGTCAGAAGCCTTATAACTGTTCCTCCCACCCCTTCCCTTCAGCCAACAACTGCAAGAAGCAAATCAAGTCGCTTGATCAAATTCTCTCGGATCCCTGTCTGAACCAACAAATTCAAATAATTTCCTTCTTTTCTACACCATCCGGATTTGGAATGCTCTTCTAGTTTCAGTTGCCAACGTTCTTTCTCTGGTATCATTTAAAAGGTGTGTGTGTGTGTGTGTGTGTGTGTGTGTATGTGTGTGTGTGTGTGTGTGTGTGAACAAATGCTCCTTTTCGCTTTTTCCCAATGTCCTGTCTCATGCTACGGCAAATATGCCCCAGAGGACAGACCAGCCACCAAATGCCTGTGAAGCTGTTGTATGCTGTTGATGCAGCTGGCGGAAAAAAAAAAAAAAAAAAAAATCCCTTTTTCAAGAGTATGGCAAAGGAAAGGTACAACACTGAATGCTATGTAGAAAGTTCTAGGTAATGGTAAGCATTAACATTCTTGTACAGAGATGATTTCTTCTACCTAAATACAATTAAAACGAGCTCATCCTGCCTCCAAACTGGAATTCTAGCATGCCTCATGCCAGGAATTTCATGTCTCTGCACAGCATCGACCAGGCAAAGATGTTCCATTGCACAACGTGTTTGGAAGACTACAGCCAAGAGGTTTGGATGAAGAGAGGAGTGATGTAGAGATGCAGGTGTAAACAAAACATTCTTGAGATCAGATTATATGATAATTACTCATTTACATTTGAGTTGATGACGAAGAAAATTATAATGGTGGCTCCTTACTGTGCACTGTGAGAAAATACATACAAAAGTATTGGGGGCTATAAAAATGAAATCAGAAAAAGCCCAAAATCACATGTTGGCAATAACTGTAAAGATGTAGAGCATGCACTGATGCAGCTGTGTGGACATATACAGTCGCTGTGTGGAGTTGTTGTAGAAGAATGAAACACAGACAGGGGCTGTTATGAAGTAGGGGGTTAGAGACGGGCTGTGGCTGTGCTGGTCAGGATCTATTCCTGAGGAGCACTCTCTAGCTGGACAGGGCTTGGGCTAGACACCTTGAAGCAGTTCAGAATTGACTAAAACTTTTTCTTTTCATTTTAAGTTACTGCACTGAGCACATCCAGGTCACTGTGGCAAGGGTGACGCTTTGAAAATCTGAAAAAAACTGAAAATGAGGCAGGGGATCCACGGACTGCCCAGGCCCCGGCGGGATGCAGGGGCAGTGGCCCGCTGGGGGGTCTGGGGGGCGAAGCTGGACCTGTGTTGTCTTCAACGATAGAGCGCTTCCTCATTCCGGTTGTCTGCTACAGTGCTGCTTCGGTCATGATACCGACAATTCAACTGTTTTTCAAAAAAAAATTTTTTTCTTTTTTTTGAATAAAGAAACTTGAAAAACAGAATTTCCGTCTGGGGCCTGCCAAGAAAATGGATTTCAGTCACCCAGACGGAAGAATGGCACCCATACTGTAGGTCTAACGAGATTGTGTCACTTTCAAGGTCAGAAGATCTCATCATTCTGAATCATAAGTCATTCTTTTTTTAAGTGTCTACATCATCATTTTGATGGTTCTGAAATTCAAGGAACTGAGGTGTGGGTTCTGACAGTAGATGGGTTAGTAGCAGCATGGATTATCAGCTCCATGGGAGCAGGCAAGAAAACATGGGATGTGGGGGAGAGGGGCAGATGGGAAAGGGTGGGTGGGGGAGTGTTATAGGATGTTGGCAGAAAAGGATGATTTGAGGGAGTTGTAGGGAGGATGGAATGTGGGTGGGACAGGCATGTTTAGGTTTTGAAGACTTCCACAGAGGCTGATGTCATTGCTTCAGGTGAAGAATAGTTCCAGTCACCAATTCTCCTTGAGAAGAACTTGCTATAGTTTATCTTACAGGTAGGAAGGATTTAGTGTGTAGCCATCTTGTTTATCTCATACATGCAGGTTTGGGACTGGCCTGAGTGGTGTTTTGATGGCAAGCTCACCACGGTGGAATTTGAAGACGATTGCCAGTTTCAATCATCTTCTCCATCCTTTGTGAGGGGATCAGTGTTGCTGGATGTACATATCTTCAATGCTTGAAGTTTGATGATGGCTGCTTATCACCTAGTGGTGCTGCACATTTTCAGTTTTGCTGATGTCTATGGCTGTATGAAGGTCCCAAACAGGGGGGAACACTGCAGAGTAAGGTGTACAGTTTTTTGTTTTTGTTTTTGTTTTGGGGGGGGGGGGGGGGGGGGGGGGGGGGGGGTAGGGCGGGGTGGGGGGGGGGGGGGGGGGGGAGGAAGGATGGTGGGGCTGTTCATATTAGTGTTTGGCTAACATTTTCGCTACGAATCAAATTGCTTGATTTTGAGAAAAAATTCCATTTGTGGCGTGTGGCCTATCAAAGGTCGTGAGAGATGGTGACACCCAAGCTCTCCTTAGCAGCCTCAAGCCTTCGGCCTTGAAGAAAATAAACGCCATAACCGTAGTGACTTAAATGTAGCCAGAAAAGAATAGAGAACAGGGTCTGATGAACATATTTGCACAGATCTGTTGTCGACAGCTTCAAAAGATTGCGCAAGTGGTACTTTGCACCCAAAATGCTGGCCTACATCTCGTGACGTTGCCATGAGACTCGCCTCGCGAACTTCTGCATTTTGACACGTCTATAAAAGTCAGTGCATCATGTGCCGTGTGAAAGGGTATCATAAACACAAAATTTACGCATGTGTGTAACGATAAAACAATAAAAACTCACCAGTGTGCCATTAGTTTGCCTGAATGTCCTACATATATGAGCAATCGCTGACCACGAACGTCGGGCTGCCATTTTGTTTTCGTCTGCTCGTTGACCAAACTTTGCTTCATAACTAATAAGATTGAAACTACGGAAGATAACCCTTTTTCCTTGGGTTTCTATCGTGTGTGTGTGTGTGTGTGTGTAGAAAGGTAGCAATGGTTTTCGGTTGGTTCCGTCAGGCCTGTTGGCATAATCTTGCTGCAGTGGGACTATTCATTCCCACCAAATTTTGCTTAGTTTGTCTTCACTAAATCTGACAATGGTACGAATCTTTTTTTCAAATTTAATGACGATGGCAGTCACGAGCAATGTTTTGTGAAGATAAGACGCATTCTAAATGAAGTGTTTTCCCTACACTCAAAAGACGTTCGTTTATATACTAAGCACTTCTGCACTCACACACATGCACTCTACCTTACCTGGTCAGTCCAGACTCCGGCTTGGGGGGTTTCGTCAGGATTCTTACCCAAGCCCTCCACTGGCATAAACTACCAAGTAAGGTCTAGTCTAGGTCTGCGACGACGCGCTCTGTCCAAGCTGTCCACGTTCGGCTTGTCAGAGGGTCTGCAGCTGATGCACTGTCTTTCTGTCAAGAGTCCACCTCCGGGCCCAGCAGTGGTACTGTCAAAGCCGTCCTAGCCATTGTAACCGCCTACGGCTGTACTGTCGCAGTGCTAGGGCAAAACTGTCTCCTGTTAACTGGAGGCCCTAACACTGGTCTGTCACTAGTGTTACTGTCACTGTAGTACGACGTAGCTCCCTAGCTAACTACAAGTCAGCTAGTCCGCTCCCCCTCAAGGCCGAGTGTTGAGCTCCCTAGCTAACTACAAGTTAGCTAGTCCGCTCTCTCCTCAAGGCCGAGTGTTGAACTCCCTAGCCAACTATAAGTTAGCTAGTCCGCTCTCTTTTAAGGCCGAGTGTCGAACTCCCTAATTAACTACAAGTTACCTAGTCCGCTCTCTCCTAAAGGCCTAGCGTCGCACTGCCTAAACTAACAAGTTAGCAGGACCGCACTCTTCATGCTCCCGTGTTGTACTGCCGGAGTTCGTCTGCTTGTTTACCTGAGTGTCAGTGAACACTTCTCACGCGAGGTGCACTTCCGCTGAGCTCACCTACGTGCGCAGAAACCGTGCTTCACTACATAATTTGATGAAGATGACAATTTTTAAGCATGTTCAATTTGACTGTGAAGATAACACACCTGCTGAATTTGATGAAGCTAAGAAACATTCAAAATCTGGCCGCGAAGGTAAAAAGCTTGCAAAATCTGCCCGATAAAGACAAGATAGAAACATGCAAAACTTGGTGAAGACACCTAGTCATAAATTTTCAACTTTTGAATACTTTTATCTTCATCAGAATTTGCCTTGTTTAGTATACTAGTCGTGTAACCTACACGGGTCGATGAACAGGACTTCATACTACAAGACCTCAAGCATCGTATAGTTCCTGTTCAAGTTACGTTGCTGTTATGTTCATCGTGATTCCCAGGACTGTTCTTTTTGTACTCCCAGTGTGTGTGTGTGTGTGTGTGAGTGTGTGTGTGTGTGTGTGTGTGTGTGTGTGTGTGTGTGTGTGTGTGTGTGTGTCCGTCCGTCCGTGGTCAAAATGTGTGTTCTACTCGCTCCAGACAAAACTACTGGGCCGATCTTTTTGAAAATGTATAGGTATGTTCATTATGGGTCACAGATGATGCCCGATGTGTTATTTTATGGCCGTTACTAACGGCCAATAAGGTTTTCGTTCTTTATGGAATATCTTAGAAAGTACTTGGCCGATCTCTCTGAAAAAAATGAAGGTATGTTCATTATGGGTCACGGATCATGCTCGATGTGTTATTTAACCGTTATAGCCGTTACTAACGGCTATAACGGTCCATAACGGTTTTTTCTTTTTTATGGAATATATCGGAAAGTACTTGGCCGATCTTTCTGAAAATCTGTAGGTATGTTCATCATGGGTCACTGAAAATCTGTAGGTATGTTCATCATGGGTCACGGATCATGCCCAATGTTTTATCGTTATAGCCGTTACTAACGGCCATACCGGCCCATAACAGTTTTCTTCTTTATGGAATATCTCAGAAAGCACTTAGCCGATCTTTCTGAAAATTTGTAGGTGTGTTCATTATGGGTCGCAGATGATGCGGATGTTTACCAGAATAGCCGTTACTAACGGTTGTAACGGCCCCAAACGGGTTTTCCTTTTATGGAATATCTCGCGCGTATTCAAGATAAACTGGGAGTACGTTTATATGCTTTGCATCTTGTTTCCCTTATCTTCAGAACAAAAATTTGTAAAGTAAAGCTAGTCTTCCAGTGAATGTAAGTCGATTCTTGCAAATTATACACCTACTGATCAATAACTTGTTTTTTGGGAAAAAAAATTCAAGAATTAGAAACTAAATCGTAGGTCTACTAGGACTTTCAGAATACGAAAAAATTATTCTAAATCCTTACATTTTGTTCTAGTTTTTTTTCAATCCACTATATATAGTTGATGGCCTCCTGTTCATTGGTTTGTTTCAACAAGAAACAAACAGATTTACGTACAAGAGGAATGTTTGTATATTGTACGATTCTCAGCACACGGTAATGTCCCTTGCTGGAAAGATTTATACAGCCACTAATGGGAAATGTCTGTCTTCCTCCACCAGCAAAGTTAGTTTGGAGCCGGGGATTGTCTAAAGTCCTGTCAGCCTGAGGTTCTGAACGACTACCGGTTGTCTAAGTCCTGTCAGCAAGAGGTTCTTAACGACTACCGGTTGTCTAAGTCCTGCCAGCCTGAGGTTCTTAACGACTACCGGTTGTCCAGAGTCCCATCAGCCTGGGGTTCTTAACGACTACCGGTTGTCTAAAGTCCTATCAGCATGAGGTTCTTAACGACTACCGGTTGTCTAAATCCTATCAGCATGAGGTTTTTAACGACTACCGGTTGTCTAAAGTCCTATCATCAGCTGAGGTTCTGAATGACTACCGGTTGTCTAAAGTCCTATCAGCATGAGGTTTTAACGACTACCGGTTGTCCAGAGTCCTGTCAGCCTGAGGTTCTTAACTGAAGTCTGTTGTTTCGGTAGAAGGGTGGTCCGGCAGTC
>JADBJO010027903.1:5000-12500 GCA_016801955.1 Conus betulinus
GCTGAAACTCAGTGCAAGACGAATGCGAAGAGTGAGACTGCAAAAACCGCCCCCCGCTCTAGGCTGGAGTGCGACGTGAACGCCAAGAACTGGATTCACAAGATAGGCTGGATTCACTCACACACAGACACAAGACAAAAGAACGTTCGACTGCACTATCCCGTTCACAGTCAAGGACAACGAACAAATGGCAAGAGCTGGATTCTATTAGGTTTCACTCACACACAGACACAAGACAAAGAACGTTCGACTGCACTATTCCGTTCACAGTCAAGGACAACGAACAAATGACAAGAGCTGGATTCTATTAGGTTTTCACTCACACACAGACACAAGACAAAGAACGTTTCGACTGCACTATCACGTTCACACTCAAGGACAACGAGAAAAAAATGGCAAGAACTGGATTCTATTAGGTTTTAGGTTCACCCCACACACAGACACAAGACAAAGAACGTTCGACTGCACAATCACGTTCACAGTCAAGGACAGACACACAAATGTCCCGGGCGAAGACACAGTCCAAAGACTTCGGACTTCACATTGGACTTCCTGAGGCTAATATTTCCCAGATGGGCAACAGGTGTCCGTTAGCAGTGGGGTTACTCATCTGTCTTAAAAGGCACACCTTAAGGCGCCCACCTATCCAAATGTTTCCGGTTCGAATCCCGGCAGTCCCCCCCCCCCCCCCCCCCCCTTCCAAAAGTCCCCCCCCCCCCCCCCCCCCCCCCTTCAGAGAGAGAGAGAGAGAGAGAGAGAGAGAGAGAGAGAGAGAGAGAGAGAGAGAGAGAGAGAGAGAGAGAGAGAGAAAAAGAAAAAAAAGAGGTTGGCGGTAAAAAGGCACCAGGGAGTCATGACCTGATGCAAACCCAGCCCCTTTAGATTTTTCGGAGTTTAGAGCTGAAACACATGCCTGAAAGGGTTTTTTCCTCTGAAGCCCTGCTGTCGAGGTCAACCCCAGTGTTTCTCCCTGCTGAAGCAAGTAAAAGTCATATATAATCCGCTGTAATGTAACCAAAACCTTGCGTATTCAGAGTTTTTGGACTCGTAAGTTCCAGAACCGATACACAGCATTTATAAATTAGGACATAAGATACTGATTTCAGAACCAGTTTATGGAAATTTGTGGAAATGTAAAGTATTTCGATGCTTTTTTTTTTGTACTAAAGAGCAAGTTGCAAACTTGCTCCTCTGAGTTAAATTTTCATTTTAAAGTCCATCGTGCGCCCATATTGAAAGATAAGTGATTGCTCGTTCTTCTTGTTCATGGTCTTGAACATTGTTTATCTTGCCTGAAGAAGACCAAAGAGGTCGAAACGCGTCGTGTTTTGTCTTGTTATTTCGTTGTCCAATTTATCCAGCGGAAATAATAATTTCAGTTTGAAATACGTTCCTCACAACCACCCAGTCAACACTTGTGACAAACAGAGCTTGATCTTTTTGCAACAAAACCTATTGGATCCTCTCAGTTTTTTTTTTTTTTCGTAAACGGTATCAATCCATCCTTGATTAATATACAGTGCTTCCTGAGTCTTCAATGACCCAATGACTCAATAACAAATTATATATCTCATAAATAGTTCGAACTTTTCTCGCGAAACCTTAGGAGATTGTCAACGATCTTACAAACCGTTGGTCACAAAAATTGAATGTATAGGCACGATCAATTATTAGCGTAATCAGTCGCAGACCCTCAGAAACCTATATTTAAATGGGTAGCACATGACCCATGCCAACGGGTGAAGAATAAGTTGCTGAACCGCCCTTTATCGGGTGTGGGTCTTACAAAACCCATGTAATCTGAATAGGGATAAACAATAAGAAAAGCCTCTATAAAAGGTGTGTGTCTTGGGCGACCCACACCATGGGGTCTGTATAGTCAAAAAAAAAAACAAAAAAAAAAAAAACAAACAAAAAAAAAAAACAACGTCATCCGGTAAAGGTTAAGCGACACCAAGGACACACGAGGGGGGAGGTGCGCTAGGACGTTTCCAGGCTTTGATCCGACCCTCCACACGCATTGCCCTTACCCCTTCTCCAAACCACACGAAAAGGATGAAAAAAAAAGACAGAAAAGGAAACGATTCAGATCACCCTTAAGTTATGAGTGGCATTATACACCAATATTTGATCCAATAAAAGCCATGAATTAGCTAATCTGTCTAGCACTGTGATTGTCCTATTCACCACAGACCAACGTCAACACAGCACCAGCCGTTGTGAACTTTGACACGCTATCATCATCTGTCCACAGCCGGTGCGAGAAACGGCCGGCTGATCTGGCGCTGATGCTGATGCTGTCCACAGCCGGTGCGAGAAACGGCCGGCTGATCTGGCGCTGATGCTGATGCTGTCCACAGCCGGTGCGAGAAACGGCCGGCTGATCTGGCGTTGATGCTGATGCTGTCCACAGCCGGTGCGAGAAACGGCCGGCTGATCTGGCGTTGATGCTGATGCTGTCCACAGCCGGTGCGAGAAACGGCCGGCTGATCTGGCGCTGATGCTGATGCTGAGGAGTGGCCCCGGGAACAGACGAGAAGCGGGGGGCACATCTCCACCTAATACATACAGCATGTAGCTGTACCTCCTTGCTCTCTGCTGGCTTACACTGTAACTGTATCAGCTGTGGACAATTTAGAAAACAATTTGCCTCTGTGCGTGCGCGTGCATGTGTGCCCCCGCCTCTCTCTCTCTCTCTCTCTCTCTCTCTCTCTCTCTCTCTCTCTCTCTCTCTCTGGTCGCTATAGTCCTTATACAGACAGCACACTAAGAGCACTTAGCTATTGGTTCTCTTTACATCAGATGGAACTGAATAGAATACCCAAGCAAACATATCCTTCCTTGATTAAGCTTTATGAAAAATTTGAGAAATTCTGGCATAAACGGCAAAATGTATAATGCTCTTAGAGGAATTTACGAAACAGTGCTTGCATGTGTCCGCGACAAACACTTATATTCTGAGTTTTTTTACTTGCCCCAGAGGAGTGAAACAAGGATGTCTCCTCAGCCCTCAACTGTTTTCCTTCTTTATTAACGAATTAGCTTTAGAAGTATCAAGGATGGGTAAGCACGGGATACAGTTAGTTCCTGGGGAGGTAGAAATTTTTCTATGCTTTTTTGCAGATGACGTAATACAAATGTCTGATACAGTTATAGGATTGCAAAATCAGCTTAATGCTCTCAAACATGAAGCAGATAGACTAAGTTTAACTGTCAATCTCGACAAAACAAATATAATTGTGTTCAGGAAGGGAGGTCATCTTTCAGTAAGGGAAAAATGGTGGTATGGGAATTCTGAAATTAAAATAACAAATACTTATATGTATCTAGGACTACTATTTACTACAAAACTAAGTCTAAGTATGGGATGGGATAAGAACTGCAAGAAAAGTAAAAAAGGTGTCATTGAAATACTAAGATCACTTAGAAAACTAGACTCAATAGATTGTTCGCTATTCTGGAAAATATTCGATTCACAAATTGAGCCCGTACTCACTTATGCAGGAGAAGTTTGGGGCATTAACGAAAATAAGCAAATGGAGAAGGTTCATACTTATGCCATGAAACGTCTCTTAAATATACCTCTTCATTCCTCAAATAACATGTGCTATGGTGAAACAGGAAGATATCCACTAAACATTCGCACTACTATTAAATGCATAAGATATTGGCTAAAACTCCTTCATCTTCCATTGTCAAGATTGAATAGACAGGCATATGAAATGTCCCTAGAACAATGCCAACTAGGTAAATGCAATTGGGCTTACAATATTAAATCTGTATTAAGTTCGTATGGTTTTGGTGTGTGGTTTGGTTTAATCAAGGAATAGGTAATGTAAATCAGTTTATGTCTGAATTCAAAGATCGGGTGTTGCGTTGTTATAAACAAAACTGGCATTCTCATTTAGAAGAAAAAATGACAAATATAGATGGTATTTTTCTTTCAAAGATATCTTTTCAACCTGAAAAATGATCCCTTGGGCTGTATGCTAACAAAGGCTGGTTCGAAACCGAACCACATATACAAACTGTATGTCCCATGTGTTTAATTAATACAGAAGATGAAATACACTTCCTATTCGACTGCCCAGCATATAATGACATCAGAACTGACTGCAATTTATTCAAGCTACCATGTGCAAATTCACAAAACATACATACGTCATTAATAATCGTCTGATGATGAACATATAATTTTTGTTCCCTCGCTAACTATTTAGTTCGTGCTTTTAATTTCCGTCAAAAATCTATTACTGGTTGATTGCAAAACTTCTTCATGCTATATGTATTTTTGGATATGAATGTGAAGGTACTCATGTATGTATTAGATGGTCGTTGTCTTGTTATAATTTGAGATGTTTGTCCTTGTTTTTCATGAACAAATATTATTATTACTTTAGTTAAATCAAAACAACATTTGACATCTTTGCTGCCATTTTAGTAGTATGATCATTGTGCTTAATATTTCTATGCTCTCTTTCCCATGACTGTTGTTCGTTTTTGATTTGTACCCCCTTGACAGAAGGGCATTTGCCATTGTCAATAAAATGTGTGCAAGACTGGGTTAGCAAATTCACTTCAAGTGATCGCTTCAATACCTATTATTCATTTAAGTCTCTCTTACAAACACAACCTTATTTTACCTATTTAATTGTTAACAAATTTAAAATGCATTTCACGATATTTCGTCTTGGCTTAAACGACCTGAATATAAACAGTAAATACAAAAAGAAACACCAAAGCATGTCCTTTCTGTAACCAACTTGAGAACGACCTCCACGTTCTATTAAGATGCAATGCTTATTTGCCTTTCAGAGAAAAAATACACACTGAAGCACAGACAATTCCAGAACGTGACCTCTGTTCAACTAAAACGATTACTGCCAAACGAAAATGTGCACATTGCAGGAGACATTGCTATGTATATTCATTCTGCACTGAAAAAGAGAAGAACTTGTATCCCAACAAGTATGAATAAATCAGCATTATTAATACATCTAAAAATATATATTTTTTTTTCGTTATTTCTCTTTCTTTATGTGTACACTGCAATTCACAGTACTATAGGCCGGAAGTCTGAAACATTAAATTGTGTTCAATTGTCCCAATTGTGTTCAATTGTTCTCTCTCTCTCTCTCTCTCTCTCTCTCTCTCTCTCTCTCTCTCTCTCTCTCTCTCTCTCTCTCTCCTCTCTCTCTCTCTCTCTCTGTGTGTGTGTGTGTGTGTGTGTGTGTGTGTGTGTGTGTGTGTGTGTGTGTGTGTGTGTGTGTGTGTGTGTGTACATGTGTGTGTGTGTGTGTGTGTGTGTGTGTGTGTGTGTGTGTGTGTGTGTGTGTGTGTGTGTGTGTGTGTGTGTGTGTGTGTGTGTGTGTGTGTGTGTGTGTGTGTGTGTGTGTGTGTGTGTGTGAATGGCATGGTTGATATTAAATATATCAAGGTAAATGTCTAAGCTCAGGTTGCACCATGTTGCTTTAGTTTTTCTTCTCTGGATCATTATTTTTTTCCCAAAAGGAAGGCTTAAAGGCTTGGCGCTGTGAACTAGCTGCTTGACTGGGTCAGTCGGCTCCCAGAAACAGAAACAAAGCCTTTCCGCCCTCCTTGAAAAGGAAAGGAAGATGAAAGTGTGGTCAACGCCCCGGTCAATATCACGCCTTTTATCATTTCTAGTCTGTCAACCTCCCGCTGCTTCTCCTCCACCACCCGCATCCTCCTTCCACCCCCACCCCCCCCCCCCCACTCCCACCTCTCCTAAGAGACCGATGCCATTTCCATGTTTGGATCCAGCTACAGTATTAAAGTAATGCTCAAATCGATCGCCGCCATTGATAAAGTGGTAGTGATCGCAGCCTTTGATAAGGTGGTGGTGATGTCGTTACGTCCGTAGCTTTGGCTGATTTTGTTTTTTTTTCTCTGTCGGTTTCAAAGTGAGGTGACAGCAGTTAGACACTGAAACAGACTTCAAACAACGACAACAACAATACTGTACCGCCCAACGAGAGGGATTAACAGATAACAAGACAAAACGCGACGCGTTTCGACCACATTGCTTGGCTTCAGGGAGGGAGGACAAGCAGCGTTGAAGACACTGAAAGACAAAGACAAGAAGACGATGAAAACCACATCCATACTGCGCCCAGCTTGAGGAGATAAGGGGTTATTCATTCTTCGTTTTTCATTGTCTCCTATGTGGTCTGTCTTGCCTGAAGAAGACCAAAGAGGTCAAAACGCGTCATGCTTTGTCTTGTAGTTTGCTTGTCCCTTTCGTTCGGCGGAACAGTGATTTTTTATCCTCTGAAGTTTTTTTTTTTTTTTTTTTTTTTTTCTGTCACCCAAAGTGTCACAAAGCCACGAAACTGATTTTAAACCCATCCCGGCAGAAAGATGATATGTGGCTCATGGATAAAGTCATTCAACTTTGGTGAGGGCTGGTACTGCGAATCTAGATTAAACAGCAGATCCAGAAGATTCGTTCAGGAAAATTTGTACTAGTTTTCCATGAATAATTTAAATTGCAGTTTACGGGCTGGTAGCTATCTGTGAATGAAAGCTTGATTGTGGTATAAAGTTTTTTGTTCAAGCCAAAGACTTACGATGTCACGATCGGAGACAAATCTTTTTATGGATTATCTACACTTTCTATCCATTTGAAAATTGTTATTTCCCATTTTCGATATCCTATCCACCGAAAGGCAATGGGAAGTAACTCCGTTCGTACCTTCTATTTACGTCCCGTGGTGGAAAATCATTTTGTTTTCATCCAGGAATTCATCAAAACGATTGCATCAAGAATCGCTAGACCTGGATGAAAGTGTGTGCTATCTGAAATTCTCTTCTGGTTTTGACTGAGGTTACTGTTTAAAAAAAAAAAAAAAAAAAACTGTGACGCTAAGTACTTTTCAAGTCACTTATGAGCTGGCACACACCAAAGTAAAAACCAAATCATGTGGAACTTCATTACCACCATGACCAACATCCCTCTGGTGTCTCGTGTCTCGGTCACCAAGTGGACAGGCCTGGACAAGCCCACAGGTCAGGTTAGGTCAGTGCGCAGGCCTGGCTGTAGGCCATCCCATTGATATCGACTCCAGCTCTTTGTTCATGTCATTGTGTGGCTGGCTCAACCATCTCCCACACCCTTTCCTTGACACTGTTAATCCCACGCCACTCACCACCGCTCCCTGGAAGACTGGTTCGTCCGACGGTACGGCACTCACGCCAAGCGCGGCAGATTCTGAGGGGATCTCTTGCTGTTAGTAGGCAACGGCGGTGAAGTGTGTGTGTGTGTGTGTGTGTGTGTGTGTGTGTGTGTGTGTGTGTGTGTGTGTGTGTGTGTGTGTGTTATTTTGTTTTGTTTGCATATTTCTTTCTTTTCTTTCTTTTTCACTCATTCTTTCATTCCTTCTTTCTTTCATTCTTCTTTCTTTCTTTCTTCCTTCTTTCTTTCGTGTTAATGTTTGTGTCGATAAATGCTAAAGTGGAGGGAAACATTGCAACTTTCCA
>JADBJO010027903.1:17500-20751 GCA_016801955.1 Conus betulinus
CGATCTTCTACAGCTGATAGCTTTATATAGCTGCAAGACCCTGATTGGACAAATACATGATTATACCCGGCTGGTCAATATGATGGTGAAGGAGGAGGAGGGATGGAGACTGAAGAACGGGGAAGGAGGCGGAGGAGGGGACAGAGGGAGGGGAAGGAATGGGGCAGCTGAGTGACGGTGGAGGGGGGTGGGGGTGGGATACGTCCATACCCCATCATTTTTCAGCACTTTTTGGAATGATGGCCCCCAGTGATACCACACCTCACTTCAGATGCAGGAGATTTTCCAAGTTTGTGGTTCCATCCTCGGAAAAGGGAGAGGGGTGGGGTGGGGGGTGGGGGGTGGGTGGGTTGGGACACAGGGAGAAGAGGGAAGAAGTGAAGAAGACCCGTTCTGCAGCATTCGTTCGACGCCACGGAAAAGAACCCACAGCAACAAGGAGCTTGCCCCTGGAGGACAATTCTGAACGGAATTCCATTTTGGTAGAGAAAGGAAAACAATGCAGATGGACAAGGAGAAAGAAATACAAAGAACGGTGCTGTATTAGGGTGATGTACCCTTCTTCAGGGGACAGAACTGTGTTTGTGACAATGAGTTATATCAAACAATCGAATGGAAGAGCCGTAGTCTCTACCCCTCCCCCTCTCCAGCTTCAATCCCCAATCAGTCGCTTTTTTTTTTTAATGTTCATGAACGCCAGATGAAAAGCAGAGAGGTCGAGTGATGCAGGGCAGATCTTGCACCGTTAAAAAAATTGCCACGACCTTTTCACAGGCAAAGTCCTCGTGAGAGATAGCGGAGTTGTTCGTATCTGAGACAGGTCTTTTGTAAAGAAAGCGTTGTCGTTGTCGTTGTTGTTGTCGTCGTTGTTGTCGTTTTTTTTTGCGTTTTGTAGCTATCGCTGTTGTTTGCTGTTTGTTGACGTTTCTGTTGTTTGTTGTTGCTGTTTGTTGTTGTGTTTGTTCTATATCAAAGCCAAAACGTGTGTAGCAGGCACACGTGTCGACAGCACATCTACCGTGATTACTGAATAGGATTGCATGTACTGCACATGTAGCAATATTCATAGACTGCCATCAATCAGCCGCGAGCCTATGCAGTTTGTTCCAGCTATAAAACACATCAACGTTTAAGATCTGTACCCCCCAAATATCGTCAAGAAAAAGCTGCATGGGATGAGTTTAATGAATCATTTAAACAAAGACCACAACATACTGATATGACTGATATGACCCTCATATCCATAAACAGAATGTGTTTTGAGTTTCTGTCTCTTCACGATCTGTTGTGACATCTTTTACTGATTTGTTGTGACATATTCTTACTGCTTTAGAATTGCTGTTCTCTTCTATATTAAACATTCTCTTCTTCTTCTTCTCTATCTCTTTTCTTTTTCTTCTTCTTCTTCTTCTTGTCTTCTTCTTTCTTTCTTCTTCTTCTTCTTCTTTCTTCTCTTCTTTTCGTTCGTCGTCGTCGTCGTCGTCGTCGTCGTCGTCGTTTCGCTCAGACAAGAACCCCCGATGCACTGACGAAGGCTGCCTTCCGGCGGAGGCCCTCCTCCAGACATCCGTAGAGTTTCTCCTCCCTCATCTCCCTCATCAGGTTGGTCAGCAGGCCAGGTCTCTGCTCTCAGGTGATGGTGTGTTGGACAATTCCTGTAGGAAGTGTTCCACTGTCACTGGGGGGCTGTAAACCGCAGGGGCACACTGCAGACTCGCCAATGCGGAATCTTGTGAACATGTGATGGTGTAGCCTGGAGTGGCCCGTCCTTAGCCTCCCAATGTTTATATTTGGTCTGGTCTGTGTAGGAGGTAGTGGGCATCTGTCCGGTTGCAATCTGGATTTTTTTTTTTTTTTCACCAACAGTTTCACCGGATTTAACCAGTCCATGAACATAAAAGGTCTGCACGAATATATGATACATTCGTCTCTCTCTTAAATTCAGACATTTTTTATTTTTGACGTGATGTGATGTGATGTAATACGATGTGATGTGATGTGACGGCCTGTCGGTGTGATGACTGAGGGGGAAGCAGCAGAGGCAATGTGTTGATATTGATCAGCGATGCTCCTCTTCGCTCTAGGCAGCAGGGGCTGTGGTGTGCTGGTGAAGTGTGAGTGATCAGTATGCCAGGCTGAACCTATTAGTGGTGAGCAGGACGGCAATTGATCTAATGCAAAAACTTACTCGTTTTATATATCGGACTGACAAATGAATTCACAAAGGTAGGGTGCTATTTTTATGACCACTCAGTCATGTGTTTTCTGTTACGAACATGAAATGCCGGAGATGGTAGAATGCACGTATACAGAAATAAATGTGTCAATGGGTCAGAGTGATTACAGCTCCAATCATGCGCATACAAACGTATACATACCATTACATACACATGCTTGACATATTTTTTGTGACATGAAACTGCTGATCTTGACGGAGTAATGTGAGCTTCTAAGAGGATGTTTTTACTCGTGATACAAAGTTTTCAGACTGCTCTGATTCTACTATTGTATTCAACAGTCAACAATGCTCTCACAGGACTGGGGTACACTGGGACAGGCTACAAACCTTATGCAACTGTCAATTTTAGTTGTGATTGTAACCAACCACTGGAGCCAAAAAGGAAAAAAAAAAGCCGATCATTAGGTTATGCAGTTTTTGCTGGAATTAAACAGAGATAGTCAGATCGTTTTCAATGTTGACATACCCCCGAAAAAACAACAACAAAAACATCAGCACAGCACTATCAACAGCAATAAACAACGACATCAATCAAACAAACAATGAATAAAAAACTAACAAACAAACCAAAAAAGAAAGGAAGACAAACCAAACAAAATTCAACAAAACAAAACAATTCTTCGACATAATCGCCTACTAGCGAAGGATGTTGTCGGATGTGTCATTTGGCGTGAGCGCTGTACCATGGGGACAAACCGGCCTACCAGGGAGTGGTGGTGAGGGCGTGGCGTTAATAATTTCCAGGAAAGGGCGCGGAAGCCAGCCAAACACTGACCTGAATAGAGGGCTGGAACTGATAATCAATGAGATGGCCTACAGCCAGCAACCTGCACCGACCTGACTTGAATTGCGGTTCTGCCACGGCCTGTGCACTTGATGACTGAGGCAGGAGGCACCAGAGGCAACCGGTGTATGTTGATTATGATGGGGCGCTGAAGTTTTTTTTTCTCTTCTGTTTTATACTTTGGAGTTCCAACCCATTAGAGAGGCCACTGACACACAAATCATCGTC
>JADBJO010027904.1:0-20751 GCA_016801955.1 Conus betulinus
ATTCTATCAGCTTCAGATTTAAGTACATTGATTTGATTTTGCAACCCTATAAACAGTGTCTGACAGCAATATCACATCATCGGCAAATAACATCAGAAACATTTCAATTCCTCCAGAGATTAGTTGAATGCCATGTCTTCCACGTTTTGATAACTCCACAGCAAGTTCATTAATGAAAAATGAAAATAGTAGGGGGGCTTAACACACAGCCTTGCTTGACACCTCTTGGACAATTGAAATATTGTGATAATAAGCATTTATCACGTACACAGACTAGAACGGTATTATAGATTCCTCTCAGCGCATTGGTACAATTTTCCATCCACACCAGATTTCCTCAGGCACTCCCATAATAGGTTTCTGTTAACCGAGTCAAAAGCCTTCCGGAAGTCAACAAAAGCCATGTATAATTTCGAATTCCTGGAGAGATATTTTTGAACTAAACAATACAAGGTGAAAATATGGTCAATGGTGCTATATCCACTTCTAAACCCGCCTGCTCTTCAATAATATGTTCTTTCTCTTTCCGCCCATTTAGTAAGTCTTGAATTCAAAATACTGGTATAGATCTTGCCTAATACACTGGACAGACTTACGCCTCGATAATTATCTGGTTATTGATGTCACCTTTTTTATGCAGCGGTATTATGATGGATTTCGACCACTGAGTTGGAAATGTCCCAGACTCGAAAAGTTTGTTAAAAAGACGTATCAGAAACTCAATAACCAGATTATTTGCATTTTTTCAGCATTTCATTTACAATTCCGTCTGGGCCAGCACTTTTACCGCTTTTAATCTTTTAATGCTTTCTTCTATTTCGCTTTTTGTGATTGGGTCGTTAAACAGGGGTTCTTGAATATTTCATTATTCGGGTCAGTATGACTATCCTCCTCGTAAATATTATCATGAGAATTAAAAAACATCATAAAAATGATCATGCCATTGTTTTATTGAAATTTCATTATATACTAGTGACTTTTCTGTTAATCGTTCTAAGAGTTGACCCCAAAACGTTTTCGGGTCTCTTACTGAATCTTTTTAAGTTTTTTTTTTTTTTCTAGTCTGGAATGATCAAAATGTTCCCTTTTCTCTCTCTTTAGCTTGCTATATTCTTTCCGTGCGTTTACATAAATTTGCCTCCGATTATTAACGTCAGTCTTAGAACGCTGGTAATTTCTCAGAAGGCCCTTAACTCGTCTTTCATTACTTCACATTCCCTATCAAACCAGTCATCTTTTTTTTGTTTTTTCTTCTTCCCCACTGTACGCACCATACATGCACCATGCAGCAGCTCCATACATCGCCACACAGGTAAACACAATCCAGACATTCATCCACATCACCATCCAATCCATCGTTCGCTTGCTTCATGCATTCCTTAAACATGTCAGATTCCAATTCATCCCTGTAAGTCTGAGCATTCTCATCATTCCATACAATCTTCTCTTCACCACCCTCATTCATACTCTCACTCTTTTTCATTTTCTCTCCCTTCCGTCATTCCTTTCTTCCATCTCAATTCAACCGATAGGTGCCAAGAGTGTAGATTATCACTAACACACAAATCAAAATCAAATTGCAATTCTTCAGACACACAATGAAATAATCAATTACACTACTACCAGTGTGGTGATACATATGTAAAATCACCGCGTGGATCACCCTCACAAAATCCATTCAATATGACTAAATCAAACATGAGACAAAAATCTAAACGCGTTTGACCAAAATCATTCACATTTCCATCTTTTGAATGTCTTATATACATCTCTTCATTTTCTCTGTCTGTCCAGTGGATTTAAATGACTTGTCAGGTTTTCAATGGTGGGCTGCTCACATCCTGTTCTGGCGTTCAAATCACCACATAAAATTATGTAACATTTCCATTCTGAACATGATGTTGCAATTTTTCTTCTAAAATAAGAATACCATTTTTTACATCAGTATAGTTATAAAAAAGGACTACCTTCAGGGGGAATATAACTTTGCAATCAATAATACATCTTTATCCACATCAAATATACTTTTCTCAATTTTTCAAAAACAACCAAGTTGTCACATGAAAGTTCAATTCGTTTAACCAAGTGAGAATAATAGTTTTTTAACAAGTACTAAAACTCCACCCGAGAGTTTTACCGAATAATGATAGCTTTTTTTTGCTGGGGAGCTAAATTTCACATACTCATGAAAAATGTAATTGAAGTCAAAAAAAGCCTGATTAGCAAAGGTTTCAGTTAGACACACGAAATCAAAAGAACACACATAATTCACAAAAGATACATCATTTAATTTACTACACAGGTTTTCAACATTATAATTAAGGAACGATAACTGAGTCGGTTGATCGAGCCTGGCCTATTTACTGGAGGTTGACCCAGAACGCAAAGAACGCCTGTCGCTGTCACTGCCACTGGTCGCGCGCCGTGTGTTGCCACTCCTTGACAAGAAACTCGACAACCCACTTTGCTGTGTCCCTCTACCCGCACTGCCACCAGTGTCACGTGTTGCAGGCCGCCCACTCTGACCTTCTCCCTTCCCTTGCACAGTCCCTCTCTCCCCCTGCGAAGGTGTTTTTACCCCACCTCTACCACCCTTTCCCCCACGAACGTCACTGCCCTGCTTTACACTGGCTGGCTTGAGAGGGGCGAGTCTCGGGGATCCCCTGCGGTGACCCACTGGTATGTTGACCCGGTGACCTTGACCTGACTGCCGATCCGCTGTTGTGTTGCTGCTGCTCTCACACCATCGGCACCGTGCCGTCTGCTGTGTTCCGCCTGATGATGGAGGTGACGAGGTGTCCACATCGTGATCGGCCCTCACTGGCACGGCGTACGACCTCGGTGCTCGTCTCGGTCCGATCTTCATCACGCCTCTGTCAAAGTAAGCTGACATGCCGTCACGTTTGGCCTGTGCCACCATTGCAGCTTGCCGTCTGGTCAAGTCGTTGGCCACCCGCACACCTTGCCCTTCAAGCAGAGTTCTGAAGTCTTTATTCTTCAGGATCTCCAACTCGTCCCTCCAGCTACGCACTTTGACAATCATGGGTTTTGGGATCACCCTGTCCAAGAGAGACAGAGAGAGAGAGAGATTCAGTTTCAGTTTCAGTTTCAGTTTTATTTCAACGAGGGGCAACTGCGTATGGACTAGTCCATGTACGCTGCACTACATCTATTTGTAGACCGCTCTCTGCACAATATAGCTGATGGATAAATAGATTAATGACCCAGATGAGAGGACTTAAGAGACTGTTTCATCATAGATACGCCTTACCAGATGCGTGATGTGAACATACGACTTGATAGGGTAACAAAACGAAATGCTGTCGGAAAACATGAATAGATGAAAGTGAGTGTTAAAGGAAGTGGTCTTCAGGAAAAAAAAAAAAAGAAAAAAAAAAGAAAAAAGAAAAAGAAAAAAAAGCCAATTTACTTAGTTTGTGACTTAACTAGTTATGAACTTCATGATGAAAATGGTTTTATTCTAATGTGGTTTGCGAGAAGAGGGAGAGTTTTGATGCTATGCATAATAAGCTCCCAGAGTCAGCGACAGAGACTTTACTATCTTCTATATGGTGGTTTTGATTTTGATGTGGATGAGCATTTAATTCACTCTTAATATGAATATTGAATAGTTGTGTGTTGGTAAACAAAAGTGTGTGGAAATCTTTCCTGTACATGTATTGAAGTAGATGAATCTTTAAACAAAAAACAAAAAACAACAACAAAAAAAATTTAAAATGTGGTGACTATATGAAATGAAGGGAACATTCATTTATTATTATACAAGATAAGAAATGTACATTTGTGACACGACGAAAGACATTTATAGTTTAATGAAAAGTAATCATTAATTGTGTGTAATGAATTGTATTCATGGTTAATTGAAGAGGGTCTAGGTGGGAATCCTTTCCCCAATTTGGGAAAACTAGATCTGGAAGGTTTATGTTTGAAATCCTTTCCTGTGTAGTGTTATGATTCCGGAAAAGGGAATGATGTTGTGTTATGATTCCGGAAAAAAAATGGATGATGTTGTGTTGATTAGAAAAAGGTTTAGGGTTGAAAAAGAATATGCTGATGTTTATCCCAAGTTCTAGTGGAATATGATGTGGCTAATGAATATGAATGTAGTTGTGATTGTAATGAATAGTAGCCATGATAATCAAGGTAGTTGATCAGTTCCCCCCCAGGTAGAAGAGTTCCCTGGACTGAGGGGGACTGGCTGCTACTGTCTCAGGGTTGGGGCCGTAGCTGTGTCTACACCCCATATTCTCCGCCATGTGTCGGTGTGGAGAGGTCGGCCTGAGTGCCGACAAACTACCCTACCTGCCACTGCGCCCGGGACCGACTACTCGCTGAGCCAGTTGGGCTGGAGACGCCGCTGCTGCCAAGCCAGAGCGCTGCTCCCGAGTTCTGAACCAGCGACCTGTTGGCTGGGCTGTCGCTGCGTTCTGGGCTTCTGTGTGTGAGCCACAGCTCCTGTGTGAGTTGCGCTTTGTCGCCGGCAGAAACGCCGCCGTGAGTGTGTTGGTGATTTTTTTTTTTTTTTTTTTTTTTTTTTTGAGCCACAGCTCTGTGAAAGTAATGCACGTTCTGTGTCAGACTTGAACCTGTAGACGTTGTCATCTTCATCTTCATCGTCTCGTCGTCTTCTTCATCATTTCGTCGTCGTCCACCGCCGCTTCATCGTCGTTGGAACCAGCAGCGATAATAGATAGCGATTTATATAGAGATATATTTTGTGTCGTGCGCCCTGTTTGGCGTCCTTGAAGTATTATTATTATTATTATATACAAATATAGTTCTGTGTGTACGCCTTGTAGTTGGCGTGCTGACTATTGACGTGCTTGCATTTATTATATGTTTGTCTGATGGCTCAGGCAGCATAAAACAACAAAAAAAGTGGTTGTTCTGTTGCCTGGCTGTCAATGTTTGGGTGAGTGGGTGTGTGTATGCCATTTGGAAAAGTCGTGCATGCATCCATAATTTCTGTGTCCGAGTCAGACAGACAGACACCTGCAGACACCACCATTTCCATCCGTAACATAATAATAATAATAATAATAATAATAATAATAATAACATCATCATCATCATCATCATCATCATAATGATGTCGATGATGATGATGATGATGATGATTGCACAACGTTCCAGCGCAAACAAGGAACATCCTAGCGTGGCAGTGCCTCAGGCCTGACCACCCAACACATCACAGTGGCCGCTGCCTTGGCCATGCTTCAGACGTCCAGACTGGCATGCACGCACACGCTTGCATGCACGCAAGTACACCACACACACACATGCACACACACGCAACACACACGCGCGCGCACACACACACACAACACGCACACACACACACACACACACACACACACACACACACGCACGCACGACGCGCCGCGCGCGCGCACACCACACAACACACGCACACACCACACACACACTGACTAATACCCATAAACCATTTACGTCAGATTAACACACACACACACACACACACACACACACACACACACACACACACACACGCACGCGCGCGCACACACGCGCGCGCACGCACACACACATGCGCGTACATATGCACGTACATTCACACGCATGTAAAGTACGCACGCACGCGCTGGCGTGCACGCGCGCGCGCACGCACACACACACACACACACACACACACACACACACACACACACACACACACACACACGTTGTCAAGCCTTTTCCAGGGAAGGATCATATTTCCAGAAATATGTACCCGTTCTGACTGCTGCTATCGGCGGTGATTATTCCAAGCACAGATTTCTTTCTTTCTTTTGTGATTAGAGCAGCTTAGTGTGTAACCTGAGGGGTTGCTTAGAGCAATGGTTAGGCTGACAGGCGACTGGAAAGTAATGTAGAACTGAAATAATGTCGATCAAATCCAACAGTAGATCATCAATTACCACAGACTCATTCCGGCTGGAAAAGAAAGAAATCTCTACATCAATGCTTCTAACGAACAGCCGT
The DNA here is from genome assembly GCA_016801955.1 of Conus betulinus. NCBI lineage: Eukaryota > Metazoa > Mollusca > Gastropoda > Neogastropoda > Conidae > Conus > Conus betulinus. The sequence goes on from JADBJO010027904.1 coordinate 6,004, forward strand.
TGTCCTGAGTGCAGTGTTTCTTTATATGAAGACAACCTAAGAGGTCGAAACGCATCGTGTTTTTTCTTGTGATTGATTTGTCTACGTTTTTCGGCGGAGACTTAGGAATTTTTTTTTTCAAGCTGACATAACACGAGTTTCAGTCCTGGCACTAGAAAAAGGCTGCTTCACAACACAGCACAGAACTGTATACCACAACACTGCACAGAACTGTATACCACAACACTGCACAGAACTGTATACCACAACACTGCACAGAACTGTATACCACAGCACAGCACAGAACTGTATACCACAGCACAGCACAGAACTGTATACCACAAACACAGCACAGGACTGTATACCACAACACAGCACAGATCTGTACACCACAACACAGCACAGAACTGTATACCACAACACAGCACAGAACTGTATACCACAACACTGCACAGAACTGTATACCACAACACAGCACAGAACTGTACACCACAACACAGCACAGAACTGTATACCACAACACAGCACAGAACTGTATACCACAACACAGCATCAAAACTGTATACCACAACACAGCACAGGACTGTATACCACAACACAGCACAGAACTGTATACCACAACACTGCACAGAACTGTAGACCACAACACGCACAGAACTGTATACCACAACACAGCACAGAACTGTAGACCACAACACAGCACAGAACTGTATACCACAACACAGCACAGAACTGTATACCACAACACAGCACAGGACTGTATACCACAACACAGCACAGATCTGTATACCACAACACTGCACAGAACTGTATACCACAACACAGCACAGAACTGTATACCACTACACAGCACAGAACTGTATACCACTAGACAGCACAGAACTGTATACCACAACACAGCACAGAACTGTACACCACAACACTGCACAGGACTGTATATACCAAAACACAGCACAGAACTGTATACCACTACACAGCACAGAACTGTATACCACTAGACAGCACAGAACTGTATACCACAACACAACACAGAACAACGCAACACGGCACATCAGATCGCAGCACAAAGCATTACGACAGAATACAGCACAAACCAACACCATTTACATACAAAATAAAATGCAATGTAATGCGTGCAATGTAACACAATTTCGCCACACACACACACACACACACACACACACACACACACACACACGCACACACACACAATGCACGCACGCACGCACGCACACACGCGCACTCACGCACGCACGCACTCATGCACACACACACACACACCACACACCACACACACACACACGCACGCACGCACGCACGCACGCACGCACGCATGCACGCACACACACACACACATGCACACGCACGCACGCACGCACGCACGCACGCACGCACGCACGCACATACACACACACACTCACTCACATTGAGTACAATGCAATGCAGTTTATTTTACCATAACATACTACGACACAATATAATGCAACGCAACATAATGCATTGCACTACTACCCACAATAAACGGTTGGAACACACTGACAATATAATGCAGTAGAGACATTCAGAGTCATGAACCAGGTGTGGCCCAACCCTCTAGAGTGTCTGGAGATAAGGGCTGAAACACTTGCTTGAAGGGGGATTCTCTTCTGAGAGTGGTCATCAGGGCGGCGACTGCGTGCGTGCGTGCCGCAAACGGATTGCTTGATAGGCCCAGCGGCATGCCCAGGTGGCAGGTCAATTCTGAAGCCGTTAAGCATTTGTACCAATGCGGTGGCTACTTTCGATCACGTTTTGCGCGAGATTTCGTTGCGCAGACGCAGTGAGATCAAGACCACATGTCACCAAGCAGTTTTCAAGGATCTGTGTTGAATCGGTCCCGATCACTGTTTGGGGATCACTGTTTGGGGACAGTTTGTCTGCAACACTGAAAGACGTGCATGAGACCAACCACATCAGCTCCAGTGTAGGCCATGAGCGCAGATACTGCGGAAACGCCTGCTACTATCGTGGACAAAGCGGGCGGTTCTTACTACTCTGAGTTGGGTTACGCACGTGGTCATTTTTTACGCAAAGGAACAGAACAAACAAAAGTCAGCACTGGTTTCAGCAGAAACGGGGACATCAGAATCCCAGCTCCCAATAGAAGAGGTGAGCTTGGTTCAGTCTTTGAAACCTCAGAAACCTGAGTTTACTGCTGGGAGATTAAGACAGTTTGAAGACGCATGATCTAAAATCACTTCAGACCCAGAGATTTTAAGCATGATAGCAGGGGTTAAGGTTTGAATTTGACTGTCATTTAGACCAGTTATCCAGGCTATCTTGCACTAAAACAAATGTCACAAATCAGAAAGAGTGCAAGATCATTGATTCAGAAGGTCAAAAAGTTGATAGCTAAGAAAGTGATTTCCCCTTTTAAGCGTTGCCCTGGGGATCTTATTTCTCCAGTTTTTACCAGGGAAAGAAAGATGGATCTTACTGCATGATTTTAGATCTAAAAGACTCAATTTAAAGGTCAGTTATCATCATTTCAAAATGGATACTCTGAACACAGCCCTGACTTTGATAACTCAAGGATGGTTTTATGGCCCCAATTGATCTGAAGGATGCCTATTATAGTGTAGCAATCCATGAGCACTGAAACAAGAACACATGAAACTACTCAGATTTCAATGGAGAGATCAACTCTATGAATTCAATGCTTTACCCAATGGCCTATCATCAGCTCCCCATTTGTTCACAAAGCTGTTGAAACCTGTCTATGCCTCCTTTAGAATGAAAGGTCATGTATCTATGGCGTTTTTGGATGATTCTTTGTTGATTGGACTCGCAGAGAGCAACTGCATGAGGAATGTTACAGACACCACTGATTGTTTCAAAAGTTAGGATTTATCATTTACACCCAACCAAGTCGGTTATTCAGCCACACAACAAGGATTCAATACCTTGGAGTCATCATAGATTCTGTCTCCATGAAAGTTCACTCTTAGCGCTGAAAGGGCTGTCAGCATACTGTCTAGTTGTCAAAGGCTTCTTGATGGGCAAACCTCACACAATCCATGAGGCTGTGCTCAAGTTATAGGGAAAAAGTTGCTAGTTTTGATGCTGTCAAGTGTGGACCTCTCTATTACAGACAGCTTGAGAAAGACAAAAACAAAAAAGCTTTGAAGAGGAGCAGAGGTGACTTTTGACCAGCTCATGCAGTTGTCTGAGAGAGTGAGGAGGAACTTAAATGGTGGATTGTCAATGTGTCTGACACAGAGAAGAATGATATTTTGCAGTACTGAACCAGGTGTAGTTGTCACCACTGATGCTAGTGGCACAGGCTGGGGGTGCGGTGTGAAGAGACAGCTGAAGACTTCAGGGTCTTTCACATTAATTATTTGGAATTGAAAACTGTTTTACTTGCTGGAAAACAAACATGTCCAGATAATGATAGACATATAACAGCAGTCAGCTGTATCACTCACATGGGAACAAGCCATTCAGATACTTGTAATGACATCGCATTACAATTTGGTCATGGTGCATTTCTAAGAATATCTGCATCAGTGCAGCGCACATTCCATGGAAGCAGAACAGCACAGCTGACAAGGAGTCCAGGCGCCAGAACACTGATGCTGAGTGGAAACTTGATGAGCAGACTCTGCATTCTGCCTTCCAACAGCTCAGGGACTTCTCTGGATATTGACCTCTTTGCTTCCAGGGTGAACTTATGTGGTGATACATTTCATAGTGGCTGGATCTAAAAACTGAAGCAATTGATGCTTTTTCCATCTCTTGGGAGCATTTACAGTGGAATGCATTTCCACCTTTCAGCATCATAGGACGGGTGCTGCAGAAAATCCGGAGAGACTATGCAGCGGGGATAATTGTGGTACCCACTGGCCAACACAGCTGTGATTCCCTGTTCTTCAACATCATTTCTGCTGCCCTCCAGTAGAACTCAGGTGCAGACGCCACCTTCTTCACCTACCCAGCGACCTCAGAGCAGTTCATCTTCTCATTCCAAAACGTCGGCTAAACCTGCTTGTCTGCAAGATCTCAGCAAAAATTTCTTAACTTCTGGTGTATCAGGAAATACAGTTGCTCTAATCATGGATTCATGGAGACCCCGGCACTCTTAGTCCTACAACACCTACATTCAAAAATGGCAGCAATTTGTAAACAGAAGTGAAATCACTACTGTACTTGCGTGCATATGGCCAATGTTTTTGGTAGAACTGTATGCTGCAGGTGCTAGTTATAGCACAGTTAACCTAGCTAGGAGTGCTTTTTCAACATACCTTTGTCTTGATAACGCAGAAACAATTAAGTAAACATCCTGTAGTCTGTACAATTGCCAAAGGTGTGTTCAACAATAGACCATCACTCCCAAATTACTGTGACACATAGGATGTAGACACTGTCTGTCAATGATATGTTAGAACAGTGGCCAGATACAGAACAGCTCAGCTTTCTGAAACTCACACTCAGAACAACTTATGTTACTTGCTTTACTCTCTGGTCAGAGAGGACAGACTCTCCATAGTCTTACTATTCATGATGTAAAAATCTATGAGTACAAACATGTACTTGTATATAGCTCTCTTTTAAAACAAACCAAACCAGGGACTCGCTAAAAGCCTTTAGTCGTAACTTGTTTTGAAAACAAGAGATTGTGTCTGGTTCACACCACCTTCGGCAGTATTTGAAAAAGACTGCCCACTTATGAACTGGGAAAACACTTTTTATCAGTTGCAAAAAGTCTTTTGCGCCTGTGAAAAGAGACACCATTTCTCGATGAATGAAAGATGTGCTGCTTATGGCTGGAACAGACATATCGAAGTACTCTGCTCACAGCACTCGGGCTGCTAGTACTTCTGCAGCATTAAGCAGAGGTGTGCCAATAGACAGCATCCTTCAAGCAGGTGGATGGTCAAACAGAGACACCTTTTCAAGATTCTACCACCGGATCATTAAACAGAATGAAGATGGAAATGGTGGTTCTACGAAGACTAAGAGTTTTTCCCAGTCTGTGCTGGACACATTGTAGACAAAGGAAGTCACTCACATTATGAGCTGATTGTCTTTCAGAGCCTGACATGTTAAGGAACAATGTGTGATCCCTGACGCCAAAATCTCTACATGTATACGTCTGACCAATCAGCAGACGAGGAATAATTTGAAAATTAAACGAGTCTTACCAGGAAGTTGAAGTTTAATGGAGATTATTTCGAGCATGCTGTTGTGTAGAGGTGTACATGTGCCCACCCATCAGCAACTCGAGGTGGATCCATTAACCCTCCCTTCCGAGTTCGTTGTCGGGGATCACACGTAGCTGAAGTCTGGGGTTTCGTCCTCCACACGTATACCTCTACCCGACAGCATCCTCGAGATAGTCTCCATTAAACGTCAACTTCCAGGTAAGTCTCGTTTAATTTTCAAATTAATCAAGTACAACATAACAAACTGCACAACAACACAATCCAATGCACTGCTATGCAAAACTATACAATATGACGCAATACAATAAAACGAACTGCAATAAAAATGCAAAATAAGAGAATGAAATACAAAATGACCCACCACAATAAAACAAAGCACGCCAGAATATAATGCAATACACAGTGATTCAGAACACCACCTCAACACACGCCAGAACAGTGTAATGATGTACATTATTACCCAGGACAACAACAAAACACACCACGACAACAACACAACGTAACATAATACACCATAATGCAATAGACCAAATTCAGAACGGCAAAAACTACACCAAAATAATGTAATGCAGTACATGTTAATCTAGGACAACAACGTTACAACCTCAACACAACACAACGTAGGATCTATATCCAAAGTGAGGTGACTGCAGGCGTCTGTTGTCTTGTGAATCGTTTGTCTACGTTTTTTGGCGGAGCCTTATAAGTAGTTGTTTTTGTTTGTTTTTTTTTCAAACACAACGTAATATAAAACAGCATAATGCAATACCACATAATCCACCACAACACGATTCCAGTCTGTAACCACGCCCCCTTGTTTCACACCAAAGACCTTCCAGGGTGCACAGTGCCAGCAGGAGACTCTGGAACTCTGAGTTAATCGGTTAATCCAGCTGGAACCGCTGCCATGCCGTGCCCTGCAGGATTATCCCAGCGTCCTGTCTTGCCGGTCCAGAGGCCCATGCTTTCTGGTCAGCTGCAAATGGAGAGCCCCCCCCCCCCCCCCAACACACACACACACACACACACACACACACACACACACACACACACACACACGCACACGCGCAAATAAGCAAGTGCATACACACACACACACACAACACACACACACACACACACACACACACACTCACTCATAAACACTTATACACTCACACACCAAGGCTTGCACACTCACGTCAGTGGACTCTCCAATTAACATGCCAGGGTCACCCCACTGATGAACACACACCAGCGCACACACGTCTACAGCACACACTGGGGACCCTGAGAGATTCAAAGTCTGATCTCAGTTGACATGTGTTTGATCATTTGTGTCTGTTATTGGAAAGACCCAGTATGAGTTTGCCCCAATCTCTAGGTGTCTTCGCAGTGTTGGCCTCGAGATTATTCCTATGTTTATTTGGCTGGTGATGTTGCTTACTTTTCCTTTAAGTCTGGATGTCTGGCCACTTCCTCTCATGATGTTGAGATCTGAAAGATAGTCTATGGTATACTGGCTTCGCTCTTTTTTACTTAAGTGATTCTTCAGATTTTTCACTACATCGCATCAGCCAAGTTGTGATTCAGTTCTTATCACTGCCTTTCCAGCCAGTGTGTCTGCTCTCTCGTTTCCTTTCACTCCAGCATGTCCGGGGCAGTACATCCATATGAGTCTCTCTCTAGTGGAAGGTTGCACGTTAGTTCATGCCAAGCAGGGCTTCCCATTCCACTCTGCACATTTTGAAGTAGGTTCATGGAGTCAGTCAGTATCATGGCTTGTTGAGTTTTTGAACTGACCTGTGGATGAAAGTCAGTGGAGTGCTTGTGTCACTGCTTCGACCTCCTTGTGTGATCTGTTTGCTCTGTGCTGTCGTTTGTTCAGGCAATTTAGTGTTGTAAGAAGCATTCATATGGAGTTTGAAGCCTATATTTATTATTATGTCTGTCTGTCTGTCTGTCTGTCTGTCTGTCTGTCTGTCTGTCTGTCGTGACTGCCTCTGTATGTGCAATTACAGGGTCAACAACAAAGTGGAAATAAAATCTGAATAAAACATTCTGTGTTTCTTCAATCTGTTTAAGATCAAAATGACTTTCAAGCTGCATTAATGTACGTTACTCAATGAAAAAAATTACATCAGTGCCTTCTGTCGTTTTTCCAATACTATATTCAATGTATATATAAATGGGTTGAGTGCAGAATTGAGAGGAAGCACCAAAATGGCCATGGCAACATTGACCTCCCCTGAAATAGGAATGTTCAGAGATGCCAACAGGCCACACAGTCCAATAGGAAACCAGCACAGGAAGTCAGACATGGCAATGGACAGAAGTCGTCTGGCAATGATGAATTCCTTGGACCTGGCGCTTCTACTACTCTTGTTCTTGATCTGTGTTCTTGGTTCAGACATAGAATTGGACCTCACTGACCATAAAATCAATGACTGGCCCACAGCTATCAGCAGAAAGAGGATCATATTGCCAACAATCATGACACTGAAGGAATAGGCGTGTCCAGAAAAGTCAGCTCTGGTGACAGGCAGAGGGATGCAAATGCCTGTCTGACGGTAGTACTCCCAGTGAGATGTCGCAGGAAGCAGGGGTATGACAGCCAGGATCAATCCAAGAATCCAAATGACGACACAGGCTACGTGAGCTGATGTGGCTCTAAACCGGACCTGGCTGAAAGGGAAGCGAAGCACCAGAAATCGATCCAAGGTAATGAGGAAAATGAGGAAAGCTGACACCTCAGATGATAAGAAAGACAAAAGCCCTGCAACAGTGCAGACTGCGCTTCCTCTCCACTCATTGTCCTTCAAGACATAGACACCTCCATAAAACCGATCTGCCATTCCTATGAAAGCTAGGTAGACTCCCATTAAAAAGTCAGAGAAACACAGGTGTAGGACAAAAACAGCAAACCCGGTCTTGATTCTTTCAGACGAACAATACAGACGATAAATAAAGCTGCAAAAATTTCCCACGATTCCCAGTACGCCCAAATATTGCGATCACAAACCGGTAAAAGCCAGATTTCAGCAAGTCATCGCATGATGAAATCTCATCCAGTGGGCTCAAGCATTCACCTTGGAATGAAGGTGGTAAAACTTCAGGACAACACAATTTGAAGTTGCTAGCAAAAACATTCATGAGGTGTGTCATCCCTTTCATGAAAACAGGAGAGAAATAATGTAGAGGGTTATCCCGAAGGTCCAGCACACGAAGCTTTAAGAACACATTCTGTCCTTTTAGTGATTTGATTCCACACTGGGAGATGTCCAGAAGTTTCAGGTTTGGCGTCGCAGACGACAACGCACTCATTTCCAAAGAGTATATTCGGATTTGCGACAGATTCAAAAAGATGAGTGATGGAAGCGAAAACACCACCTGATTATTAGACCAACTGTTATACAAAAGATACCTGCAAAACTCAATATGTGCAAATGATGCATCCGTTTGAAGTGCTGGAAGCTGATATGGTCAGTTTATTGTCACTTAAGTCCAAACTGTGAAGATTTAGTAACGTGAACTCTGTTACATTGGTCCAACCACAGGCCTGAACACCCAGGTGGATCAACATGGAACTGTTCATGATGTCATGTTGATGCATACCACTTCCTCTGGCATCCAGGTAACGCAGCTGAGGGAAAGAGTTGACGTGGAAGTCCTCAGTGCATACGAAGGCCAGGCCAGAGCAAGAGCATGGCTTAGGACACGTCATGTCACACATCAGTTCGTCAACATTCTGCGGACACTGTCCATAACCATCACACAGGTGACTCACGTCTATGCATGTCGTGTTCGTCGTTCCCCAACATCTGTAGAACCCTGGACATGTGTAGTTCTCACATCCGGCTTCATCTTCATGACCTGGACAATCGCTGATACCGTTACACCTGACGTAGACAGGTAGGCAGTAACCGTCATCAGGACATTGAAAGTGGCTGCCAGGACACTGGGAAATCTCTGGTGGCAGAGGAATCACAGGGGATCTCATTCCTCCATACTCAAAGTTGATTACTGCTGGTGGCTTCACAGGTTGCCCGAAATTGTATATCATAGTCTGTTCTGTCAAAGTTTTTTCCTACACTAAAGAAAAAAAAAGCTCATAGCGCGACTGTCTGTTCCTATTTATGTGTACATGGGTTTCCCTGTTCTTCTTTTTTTCTTTTCTTTCTTTGTGTTTTTTTTCTTTCTGTCTGTCTGTCTGTCCGTCTGTCTGTCTGTCTGTCCGTCTGTGTCTTTCTTTCTCCGCTTTTCATATCAATCCTGATCATGGCACACAGTTATTATGTGTGTGTGTGTGTGTGTGAGAGAGAGAGAGAGAGAGAGAGAGAGAGAGAGAGAGAGAGAGAGAGAGAGAGAGACAGACAGACAGACAGACAGAGACAGAGACAGAAAGAGAGAGGTTAACGTGGTGGGTCTGCCATGCAGCCAAATCTTGTCGTCTGTTATATGACGGGTTTAAAATAAAACCTTTGAAGTCTAGCTGGATTTAATCCGGTTTGTAAACCTGTGCCTTCCCGTTCTCTGCATCTTCGGTGTAGTCTGAAATATCTAGTTTTCGATTTTGATGAAAATAGACAGTGTCTATCTATCAATAATAATAATGAGGACAATTTATATAGCGCCCATCCTAACAACGTAGACTACAGGACGCTTTACAAGTTTTACCTATTCAAACACACGCACACACACACACACACACACACACACACACACACACACACACACACACACACACACACATACACACGCGCGCGCGAGCGCGCGCGCGCGCACACACACACAAGCCAGGCAATGGCGGAGGACGGGGAGCAGAAATGAACAACGTGGAAACAGCGTCACTGAAGTGGTACAGAAGATGTGACAGAAAAAGATGATAAAAGAAACTCCTGAAGAACATTAACTATTGCAACATACAATAGTGTACTTGATATTGGCATTCTCTTCTAATCTGGCATTACAGTACATGGGGATCCACACACACACACACACACACACACACACACACACACACACACACACACACACACACACACACACACTCACACACACACACACACACACACACACACACACACACACACACACACACACACACACACACACACACACACACACACACACACACACACACACACACACACACACACACACACACACACACACACACACACACACACACACACACACACACACACACACACACACACACACACACTTGTCAAACGGTGCCCAAACTAAACTATTGGCACTGTCTGTTTTCCTACAGATCTCAAACTAGATATTCCAGAATACACCAAAGATGCAGAGAACGGAAGGCACTGTCTGTTTTCCTACAGATCTCAAACTAAATGTTCCAGAATACATCAAAGATGCAGAGAATGTGTGTGTGTGTGTGTGTGTGTGTGTGTGTGTGTGTGTGTGTGTGTGTGTGTGTGTGAATCCCCATGTACTGTAATGCCAGATTAGAAGAGAATGCCAATATCAAGTACAATATTGTATATTACAATAGTTAATGTTCTTCAGGTGTTTCTTTTATCATCTTTTTTTTTCTGTCACATCTTCTGTACCACTGCAGTGACGCTGTTTCCACGTTGTTCATTTCTGCTCCCCGTCCTCCGCCACTGCCTGGCTTGTCCCGCCACAGCTCCGGCTCCGGCAATCGACAGGGAGCAGTCCATTTCAAGTCGTCGTGAGGCACCCTCACCAGAGGAGACACTGCACTGCTGTTAAGCCAGCCTGGTGTATTGGTTTCAACAGAACTTTATTCAACATTATTACATTACAAATTCTCCCACCAGAGAAAGAACAAAAGCCCTTTTTGCGTATACCGTGCCCTGAGATACATGTACAATACAATCACAGTTTATACAGCGACTGGAAGAGACACAACGCAAAATTCTGTGAAAAAAAAAAAAAAAAAAATACATACTTTTTAGGATGCCTTTTCACGTTTGCTAACACTGACCAAGAGAGTAACGGAAAGAAGTAATCCAGTAGTAACATAGGGAAAGAAAGATAGAAGAGAGATAGAGAGGGGGAGGAGAGGGAGAGAGAGAGGAACAAATATGTAATTATAAAATGAAGTGTGCATTTGAAACAAAGCTAGATCAATACTGGAGAGGGTCGTACCCCCACACTCCAACTGTCACAACGAAATTTGATTCAAAATCGATCGAAACCAGAAAGAAATCATCATCTCGAAACCAGAAAGAATGATCTAAGATATCAAAAATAAGTGTGTTTGCATCTGCACTGAATTAAAGATTGCCTTTCCAGAGAGTCTGATTTTTTTTTTTTTAATTCTGAGGTTTAGAATGATGTAAGTTTTACTTCATTGAAAAGGGGCATGATATGAAATAAATGTTCAACTGTTTCTCGTTCATAGCCACAAGAACAACTTGGGTCATGCCCTTAATGACTTTTGAACATATCGTTGATTGAATTTCTAATCCTAAGCAGAAGGTGACAATAGAATATCTGTTCTTTTCTATCATCGATGTAAAAGTAGAACAGGATCATGAACAGACAGGTAATGTTTTAAATGCACTCAAGGAGTTACAGGTTCTAATCTGATCCAGTAGAGAGTCCCATAGTTTGTTGTTGTTGTTGTTCTTTTGGCGGCAGGAACGAACAATGTCTTCAGTTTTGCGTCTTGGTATCGCGCACTTTTATATGTCTACACCTGTGGCAGGAATTTCTGACAGAAACTAGCTTAGGTACAAGATCAGCCATCTATTCAGGGCGGATACCATCTGTGATCTTCATTTTCTCATCCCTTTTTTTTTTCCCTAATGTCAAAGGAAATAAAAACAACATAACCAAAGTTCAACGTTACTTTAAAAAAAAAGACAGAGAAACGGGGATAAGAACAGTCCATTACTTAAAGTCATGTATTATTTAAACTATTATTTGCATATGGAAAAGATTGCTGGGATGTCGTACATGTGGACTTTGTGAAACCTTCTACAAACGTTGACCCGACCAATGTACGTCAGCCTTTTGGGTCTGGGATATTCTTTATCACTAAATAGAAACAGTGTATAGAAACACAAAGGGCACTGTAATCATAAAAAGGCAAAGGGTCTAATCCATTTAAAATTAGTATAAGCTGTCAACAGGATGACCCAATCTAAACTACATTTTCTGTTATGTGTTCAAATGCTGGCAAAAAAATGATAACACAACATTAATATGAAAGTTTTAAAAAGGTCAGGTTGTTGAACATAAAACTGCATGTTGTGCTGAATTACACAGTATCAAAAACAGAAATCGACTAAATTGTTGAGGAAACGACATGAATATGGATAAGTGTAACATGGTGTCAGGTTTGAAAACTAGCTACGGGAAGACATCTTAACTGTCCTTTGACGGACAAGATGACGTACAAAACAGTTCATAGAAGACTTGGCCACTGTCAGGATGATACAGAATCCCCAACAGTTTCTAACATCCAAGCCATCATCGCACAGAATGTTCAGACTGCATGACAGTATGTACACCTAAAAGTTCAAAGAAAAAAGTTAGTTAAACCTAGTTTGGTCGAAAAGAATTTTCACACAGATAGGAAACAGTTTAGAGCAACTTCTTACCATTCAAAAAAATGGTGTACGTGTGGACATTTACCAAATCCACCCAACGAAGATTTGCAGGCATTGCGTTTTCTCTGTATGAAGTTCGTATGGAATAAGAGAGAGAGAGAGAGAGAGAGAGAGAGAGAGAGAGAGAGAGAGAGAAGGTGTGTGGGGGGGAGGGGGGAGGGAGGCAGAAACGGACAGATAGACAGACTGAGAGACAGACGGACAGACAAAAGTTCTATTGTGAGGAAAAAAAATAGGCGAGGAAGGCATTGGGTATTCAAACTGAACCTCTTTTCTTCAATCCGTGATGTCAAGTTGGGTTAGAATTTCAGTGAATAAAAATTACATATTGAAACGACTGCAACATTTGTATTACTGATCACAAGCGGTTCTTGTATACTCGGATCAACTAACCTGTTTAATAAGAAAAAATGATTTTTTTTTTTTTCAAGTTGAAGGCATTTTTGAAGTCCATAAAATTTTTAGGTATTCTTGTTCTTTTAACGCTTGATACACCACAAAAGTTAAGCCTTCTAACACGTCCGAAAAAGTAGCTGAGCCATAACTTTCAAATGATAGATTTAAATTGAATAGCATTTCATCAAATGCAAATGGAGAGATTAGTAAAAACGCAAGTAAGATTACCTGACATATACCGAATTCATCGGCAGGTACAATATACAAACCAGCTCTGTAAATTATGCATCGGTTGGTTAGAAGGGTAGACATCTTTGTTGCAACACTGAACAATCCGTTGGAGAGGAGAAATGGAAATATTACCATTCTAAGATGCACATGGACAATCCTTTTCACATAATATCATGACACACACATAACATCACACACACACACACACACACACACACACACACACACACACACACACACACACACACACACACACACACACACACACACCAGGAGAGCGCAGAAACAATCGGCCATGTCTCCCTGATGAGTCTGATCCAGCGGACGAAAGGCCTAGGAGCAGGCAATACAAATAGATCTGCCTTTGAGAGGGATTACGATAGCTCTCTCAGGCGGCTAGTGAAGGGTTTCTCATTATTTACAATATAATTCTTTCATTTTCTTTTCTTTCTAAAAGTTCAAATCTTTGCCAAGTCATTACTATAATGACTGAAGAACTGTTAGCCTGCACTTGTTTTCCTTCACTACTTAATTGTTAAGCATCATATATATATATATATATATATATATATAGATAGAGAGAGAGAGAGAGAGAGAGAGAGAGAGAGAGAGAGAGAGAGAGCTTTCTGACTCGGTTCAACCGACTTTTATCCAACTGTATGAATTTAAAACCAAAATCATGTGATTATGTAATATACGTACCTTTGGAAAATAACGAAAGCAAACACACCTAGATATACATCCCAGTCCATGAGCTTAAATAAAAAAACAAAGAAAAACACGCTGAGAACCACACGTTTGTCTCCAAAGATGCTTTCCTTAATCTCAGCACCCTCAGCAACAATAACAGGGAGCAGAGAAAGGAAAGGAAAGGGAATAATTCATGCTTTACCTGCCGCTGTACTCCATCACTGTGATCGGAATGCACACAAAAGTCCTCATCAATGCCGTGTTGGCAATCCTCACAAGAATCACACACCAGACTGTATGATATAAATTCCCTAGAAGCGTGACAATAGAAGTAGGGTAGAGTCAGTCCCGGAGAAACACTGCAATGATTATGATACCATTCATAAGTATTGGCTAAAGCCTCACACAGACCTTTCGGATCGCAAGTCAACGTGCTGTGTGTCAGATGTCCCAGGGGACATGTGACGAGTGGAACTGGCCACGCTGTCCAGTCTGTGGGTACAGGGAGTGTGACAGTCTTGTTGCTGTGGTGATGAGCCCATCGGAGAGTGGACTTCAAAAAACATGCCCCTAGGATCCATGAAGTTCTCTTTACGATATCTGTGCTCAGGTGGCACGCCGCAGGGATGGAACATTAAGATGGCATCATATCCGTCGGA
>JADBJO010027905.1:5000-20749 GCA_016801955.1 Conus betulinus
TGCCCATTCCAAAAGCCACCCAAATGTCAGCCAGGGGTTGGATTGCAGTCAGATCATGGACTACGCCTGCAAGGATGACAACACTGTCACTAGTATCAGTATCCAGATTTAGCTCTTGTATAGTCCTTTCACCATACTCCAATGCATGAACCACATGAATCACGATCCTGGTGTCTGCCTCCTCATGATTGCAGTTTTGCATGCTGATGCCAGCACCAACAAGTACCACAGCTTGCCCCGACGAAACACACACAGCCTTTGCTGGTGGCCAGGAGAAGTCCTTCACCTTGGAATTCAAGAAAGAAACAGCTCCTGCTTGTTCACTGGGTCGCGGAGAAAGTCCATCCATTTGCCTGGCAGTTTAGTCTTCCCTGACACTTTTCTGCGTATACCCTTGCCTCTCTTTTCCCGGGTGCACCCTTTCCACCTGCTTGGTCCGCGCGTGCATCCCACACAATGTCCAGCCTCGTGACTTGGTTCACCTGTTTTCTCCAGGTAAGATCTAAATGGTCTGTCTGCATACTCCTGGAAGGTGCTGACGCTGGCAACGGGAAGGCAGTGGACGACGACGGTACCCTCCAGGACTTTGCAGCCCTAAGTTGAAGGTGGTTCTGGTTGCTCGGGCTTCTCAAGGCAGGTCAGATTTGGTATTTGGCAAATGGAGCTTGCCAAAGTCAGAAAGAGAGTGAGGAAAGGACTGTGTCTCATGTTCGAAGAAGTCTTCCTTGTCGCTGTCTCTGTTTTGCACAGATATGTAGAGCTGGCCAAGGAGTGCCACATTGTCCTGAAACACTTTGATCTTCTTACCCCTGCTTTGATGTTTCTTGGAGAATACAGGAGAATTCTTCTTGAGCGTGTCATGGATGGAGTAGCTGCGCACTTCAAGCACGTTCTTGACACATTCCTGGTACTGTTTCTTGCCTGTGTTTTCCAAGGTGCGCAATGAGGCAACAGCTGATTCACTGGCACAGTTCTTCTTTTTTTTTTTTTGTCGGCCCCGCCGCAGCCCCGGCACCGGCAATCCACAGGCAGCAGTCAATGTCAAGTCGTCAAGAGGCAACCCACCGGAGGAGACACTGCACTGCTGCCGAGTCACTTCAGTGGTGTTCAGTGGCGCCTGTTCTGATCTACATACGCAGGACACCACCTACTAAGCCCCCTACTGACGACAATAATTGCTTAGTCGCGGAGCCGGCGCGTGAGTGAGCTCTCCTCCGGAGGGCGGGCGCCACCACGTCCGTCCAACGACAGCCCCATGGACCCGCCGATACCGGTGACCCCGACGGAACCAAACCAAGGCCACAGACGTGGAGAGGACATCGAAACTGAGGTCACCATGAGAGCAGGGCATGAAGGGCCACAGAATTTGGGACATTTTTTTTTTTATGCTGATCGATGAGAATGAGGATGATTAAGATGATGCTACGGATTTCCATTTCGGTCTGAGACTACATGACAGGGCTGTACTCTACGCTTCCTTTCATAATATATCCCGGCGTCAACCAGGCCCGAGAGATACAGACACCTGCAGTGTTGGTCAAGAAATTTGAGCAACACTCTCAGAAACGCATCCATTAAGTGGATGAAACTCGACTGTGTGGTGGGGAAGGGAAGTAATGCTTGGGGCCACCCACTAATGTTCAGGCTTCTAGGAGGGGCAAAGGTAGACCCTTCTCCTCAGTGGGTGGGAAGGACAACAGGTGCGGGTGAGGGATGAGGGGATACAGAAGACGGGATGGGGAAGGGGGAAAGGAAGGGGGAGGGGGAGGGGTTATATGCAAACAAGATTTGAAAGCCCTCCAGCGAAGCTGATGTTACTGTCTCAGCTGGAAGGTCGTTCCAGTCTCTCCCAGTGTGTGGGAAGAAGCCATTCTTCCTGTAGTTCCTGTAGTGGGACTCATTGGCATACTGCAGCACGTGGGAGTTACGAGTGTCGTAGTGGGGTGTGGCGAGGAGGAACATGTACGGAGTCGATCATGATGTCTCCATGATGGAATTTGAAGAATGTCGACAGCCGGATCAGACGTCGTCCGTCTTCAAGCGGTGCCCGGTGAAGTTGTTCGTACATCGCACTAACGCTGGAAGTCTGACGATAGCGGCTGACTACCCAGCGTGCCGCCCTTCGTTGCACCTTTTCAAGCGCCGTTTTGTCCCTTTCCTGGTATGGTCCCATACTTGGCAGGCATACGCCAGAGTCG
This sequence comes from Conus betulinus, assembly GCA_016801955.1. Classification (NCBI taxonomy): domain Eukaryota; kingdom Metazoa; phylum Mollusca; class Gastropoda; order Neogastropoda; family Conidae; genus Conus; species Conus betulinus. The sequence goes on from JADBJO010027905.1 coordinate 7,199, forward strand.
TTCGGGCGAACCAGGGCTTTGTAGGCTCTCTCCTTTGTCTTGATGGAGCCTTTGTTGAGGTTCCGCTTGACCAAGCGAAGGGTCTTGGAGGCTTTGTTGGCATTGTTGCCGATGCAGGGTTCCCATTTTCAATTGGTAGACAGGGTAACACCCGGATACTTTTCCTCCGTAGTGGTCTCGAGATTTTGGCCATGCAGGTTGTAAGCGGTCTTAAGTTTTTCGCCAAAGTGCAGTACGTGGCACTTGTCCGGGTGAAGGGACATGAGCCAAGTCTGCTCCCATGCTTGCAGCACATCCAGGTCTTCTTGGAGGATGGACTGATCGCTAGCCTTCCTGATAGTCTTGTGGCAGGCAGTGTCGTATGTGAAAAGTCGCACGGTTGAGGAGAAACCTGTCGGGATGTGATTATGTAGAACAGGAAGAGGCAGTGGCCCAAGACGGAGCCCTGGGGGACACCTGACCCACCCCTACAAACGCTGACGTTGCTCCATCCACCATCATGCCTGTTGTCGTCAGGAAGTTCTGTATCCATCTGTTAAGATGACCCCTGATACCATAGTGTTGGAGCTTATGGACTGAAAATGAATGGCAGGCCGTGTCGAAGGCTTTGAAGAAATCTAACACCACGACATCGTGCTGTCTCCCCTTCTCTCGGTCGAGAGTGATTTCACCTATAAGTCCGAGCAGATGCTGACACAAGAACGATCCCGACGGAACCCGTGCTGTTGTTTGCAGATGATGTTGTGTTTCTCGGCAAAGCTCATCACTGTGTGGACCAGTCTGTGCTCGTGGATTTTTCCAGGCACGCTCGTCAATGAAACTGGACGGTAGTTTTCTGGCCTGTAGCGCTCCCCCTTCTTGAAAATTGGTGATACATACGCTGTCCTCCAGTCCCTGGGAACAATTCCTGTATCGATGGATGACTGGTAGAGCAAGGTGAGAGCTGGCGATAGTTCATCTGCGAGTTTCTTAAGTAAGCGGGGACTGATGTTGTCCGGGTCCAGGCGCTTCCGGGGATCAAGGTTCTTCAGCAGTTTGCGCACTCCTGTGATAGAGATGGTGTCGCAACATGGCCCAGGTACGTTAGTGCTGAGACCTGTTCTTGCAGTGAAGTCGGTAGGAGAGCAAGGGAAGCTTTTACTGAAGGCGACTGGGAACTGTCGGTTTAGAGTCTCTGCCTGGTCCTTGGTCTCAAAGATCAGTTTACCATCGACCTCGAGCGGGGAGACATTTGCCGGTTCCTTGCTGCTTTGACTTGATGTAAGTCCAGAAGTTGTCCGTCTTCACATTCCCGTCACCTCTGTCCTCAATTAGCTCTGCAGTATGGGCCCAGTAATTCCTACGGAGCTGGCGCTGGACTTGGCGCTTGAGCTTTTTGAGCACTGACAGGTGTCCTGGGTTGCCAGATTTCTTCCATTTTTTGTAGGCCCTGTCTCTCCGCCTAATAAGCCTCTTGGTTGGGTAATCTACCCACATCTTGTTGTTAGGCCTTAGAGTGGTGTGCGGAATGTGGTCTTTAACTATAGCTAGCAATCCCTCCTTGAACTTGCACAATTATCTCCTCAGTATTGCTGGAAAAGCCGAGGATGTTGACAATGGCGTTCGAGAGTTTCACCGCTGCCTCCGGGAGGGCTGGCCACTTGGCTCTGTTGTATTGGGGGACAGGCCTCTTCGTGTTGTTTCGTCGGGCAGGGTGGCTTTGGAACTCTACGAACACACACCAAGTGGTCTGTTGCGAGAGTTGAGAGTTTTTTCTCTGATTTTTTCAATTCTTCTTCAGTGACCCTAATATCAGTCTCATTTTTTCTGTTCATTTTTTTCATTTGATAATGTTTGTTCTTATCGTTTCATTTCTTCACAAAGTTTCCTTTTCTTTGCTATTACGTATAGAATGGTTTGGGATCTTATTTTCATCAAACAAGAAATTCAGAAAAAAAAAAAAGATGATCGGAAATGACTAAACTTTAACTCGTCATCAAATATTTGAGAATCATATTCATTTTTTAGGAAGATGAAAAATAGAAGCCACATTACACCCATAAGATAACGGCAATATTTCGGTTTATTTTTAACCTTTCTCAAGCCAAACTGGCGAACAAACAAAAACAGCACTTAAGATTTCTATGGTTATGTCGCTAAGAAAAGTTCACTGGAAACAAGATCACTTAGAAAGAAGTTCACTGGAAAAAGTTCATTGAGGGATGGGGGCTGGAAGGGGACATGTGGGGGGGGGGGGGGGGGGGGGGGGGCATGGAAAACGGGAGGGGATAGGAGGGAGGGTTGAAGGTGTAGAAGATGGAAAGTAAGGGAGGGAAGTGGAGGGGAGGTGGTGAAATGAGCTGGGAGGGGGATAGGCAATTTTTTTTAAAGCAATTATAATAACCACACTAAAAATAATCATTACTATTACCCGCCGTCTCCACCATTTTTCATGAGCAAATAGATATGGGAGGGTAGAAAGGCTGGGAGGGGGAGGGACTATTAACAACAACAACAATCATAAACCATGCTGACAATAATCATCACTATTACCCTCCCTCTCCACCTCGTCATGAGCAAATAAATAGACATGGGAGGGTAAAAAGGAAATTGAAAGCGGCGGGCGAGATGGGAAGGAGCCGGAGGGATGGAGATGGTGAGGGGGCTAAAGGTGTGCCCTGAGGTGGAAGAATAGTGTAGAAGACCTAGCGGAAGAGAGGAAAGAGAAAATGTGTGTGTAGTGTGTATGTGCGTGAATGTAAGCGCACGCGCGTGTGTATGCTTGTACGCGCGCGTGTATGTGTGCCTGCGTGCACTACGTGAGCGTGTGTGTGTGTGCGTGCGCGCACGTGCGTGTGCCTATGTGTGTGTGCGCGCATGCGCGCATGTGTGTATGTGCGCGAGCGCGCACACACAAGAGTGTGCGTGTGTTTGGACAGAGAGAGGGTGTATGCCCGTGTGTATGTGTGTGTGTGTGTGTGTGCGCGCGCGCGTGCGCACGTGCACGCATGTATAAGAGGAAGACCAAGGAAAGGAAATAGGGGGTATGAGACAGAATGGTGAGTAAAGATGAACAAGTGGTAAAAGAGGTGAGAAAGAACGCTGGAACTGTTGGAGGCAAACGGCAAGAATGGAGGGAGGGGATAGGTGTCACACACACACACACACACACACACACACACACACACACACACACACACATACACACACGCATGCACGCACGCACGCAAAAACACACACAGAACTATGTGTGCGGGGGGGGGGGGGGGGGGGTGGAGGTGGGGGTAACAAACAGGAAAGTCTTGTGAGCTGCTGGAAGTTGAAGTCAATGAATTAAAATAGAGACCACAAAGAGTAAAAATTGAGAGGTAGTTTGAGAAATCTAGAAAGAGGACTGAATTCAAATGAGAAACAGTTATAATGAAGTATGCATGCCAGGAGTTCAATCGTGTGTTCTGGACTATTGAAATGTCTTGCTACTAGTGTTTTTTTTTTTTGGTGTTAATGTCTGATCTGTGCTTGCAGAATCTCTGCTGCAAAGTTTCGCCAGTTTCCCCTACATACTTCATATTGTGACATTTAAGACAGTCAGTGAGATAACTCATGTTTGATGACTGGAAAGTGAGATGATCATTGACAGTGAACTGTTGTTTGGTACGAACACTCGAAAAGGTGGATGTCTGTAGGAGGTGGTTTTTACATATAATGCATTTTCTGCCTGTATTACAACGAAAGCTGCATTTTTCATATTCATCTTTTGAGTATTCTTCTTCAACACTTTTTTTCTTTTCAGCTTTTATTTCGTCTAAATATGTTTTATCTCTTAAGAGGGATGCATTCAGTTTCCCAAAAAGTGTGATGCTTAATTGTCAAAAAATCGCAAGTTCAGCGAAATAACCGAATGATCTCTTCTATAACCACACTCGATGCCAACATCCTCTAGACAGGAGACAACTGTATCCGAGATCAAAAAGAAATGTAAACTGGCCTGTTGAAATGGGTTAGCTCTTCTCCAGGTGAAGCAGAGACGTTCTGGATTTAACTCTCTCCAGACATCGTTCAAAGCTGACGTTTCGATCATGGTTTCCGCTGCCTGTCTTGCTTGAGGGTTATATTCACATGTTTATAATTATGATAGTCTCTGACAGAGTCCAGGACCAAATTAAAAATGCCCACCTATTAGAGCATTCTCTACACCCAACCCATCAATTTTCTATTTCAAATTATTACAAAATTCCGGGGTCGTCTCTGTTCGGCTCGTAAAGAAGATAGCTACTCATCTTGCATTTGAAGAGTAACTAGAAAAATAACCCTGATATCCCCATTCTGATAAAACAATCATTTCCATCTTTTCCTCAAAGTGAGTGTATTGCAGGAAGTACACTGTATATTTTTTCTTATTTCAGGTAATAGAAGACATTACGTCTCTTTGAAGTATTGAGGCTTGACAATCAACACACACAATAGACAGATTCCCATCCATTTCCAATTCAAGAAAAAAAAAAGCAGCAATAAACGTATAGAAAGAACTTGTTTACTACATGAATTCAGTAAACAGAAACAAAATTTTCATCCAAACCAGGCAGAACAATGTATCATATGCCTGGACAAACACACACAGGCAATACACAAATGCAACAGCATCGAAGGGGGGAAAATGAAACAAAACAAACAGCAGAATAATGAACAATTTGAATTCAAAAGAAAACGAAGCAACACTTGACCACCGCAAGTGAACATAGGGGTGCAAAGAACAATTTGAGGGTATATGAGGAGAAAAAATCCATAGCAAGAAGTATACAAATTGCAGACTCACAGACTAAGGATTCAAAAATTACTGTTTCTAAACACATAGAACAAGATGTATAAAGTAACCCAAATTTGACAGACTGTACAAAGCAGACAAGTGAATGTTCGGCACAAAGCCTTCCTCAGACGTGACTTGTTGCAGTAAAGAAGCAGGCTGCAGGGAGAGGTTAAGGTCATAGGTGAGAAGTAGGATCTGAGAACTGAACAAGAGGTCAGAAAAAAGGCGGGCCTCTGAATGTAGGTATGGTGTTCTACAGTGAAAAGGAAAAATGCCAGGGAAGTGAATAGTAGGTGGAAATAGGGGAGAAAATGGTCAGCCGCCTATAGCACCCAACCAAAGTCTGACCCCAGGATGGGTTGCCCCATGCTGGCACCAAGGGGTGAGATGGAAAACGGGAGTACCCCGAAAAAAAAACCATCTAGTCAGACGCAGCTGGCCTTTTGAATACAGCTGCAAACCTCCCCTACGAAAAAAAAAATCACTTTGAGGGCAGGGGGAAGGCAAGGGAGCGGAAAGGGAGCAGTAAAGCTACACACAGCTGTTCTCTTTTGCTGAGCCTTATGTAAAGCTGTACTCAGCTGTCCTCGTTTGTCAAGCCTCACGTAAAGCAGCAAAAAAGTTTTCTTCGGTGTAACCTGTGAAAGAACTGTGTAGACAGCCTCCAGACAGCACCACAATTGTCGTCAGCCATGAAGTCTCTTGAACAAAGCGGTGCAGTTGTTCCCCTTGGCGTAGTCTGCTGTACAGTAGTAGACAGTTGTCTGGATTCCCGGAGAATGGTCACCTACACAGCCCTGCAACACTTAACAACGAAAACAAAGTCAGTGTCGCTTTTGATGGAGATATTAAATCCTTTGAAAGCAAAAGCTATCAAAATCCACGGTGAAAGAAGATTACAAAATGAAAACAAAATCTAAAATTGAGTCGGACCAATCCCATCATTAAGTAAGTGACCCACCCTTTGCGGTGTAAAAAACAAAATGAAACCTGTTGCCTCTTCTTTTCGCAGTTTCCAAATTTCTAGCTTATTTCATTCAGGAAAAGCTACGGGTTATCTGTTCCGGGAGCAAAAACTCATTTGGATCGCACTTGTAAAATGTTTCAACATCAATTCTAGTTGAACTTTTCAATCTTCATGATTTTTTTTTTAAGATTTTGTTCTCCAGTTCAATGTCTTTTCACTTATGCAACATGGTATAACAAACAGGATGTGTGTGAGTGTGTGTGTGTGTGTGTGTGTGTGTGTGTGTGTGTGTGTGTGTGTGTGTGTGTGTGTGTGTGTGTGTGTGTGTGTGTGTGTGTGTGTGTGTGTGTGTGTGCGTGCGTGCGCGTGTGTGTGCACGTGTGTGTGCGTGCGCGCGTTCTTGTGTGTGTATGTGTGTGCATTATTGTACACAGGAGAAATTGTGGCACGTGTACATGATTATACCTACAAGTCTGCACACATGTACGTTGTGTACTCGCGTACGCACAAGTATATGTGCGTTTGTGCAAAGGAAGGAGATAGGGAGGTAATGTTGTTTAGGGGAAATGAGAAGGGAGTGTTAACAGCTAGGGGAGGGGAAGAAGAGGCAATGGCTGAGATGAGGCATTTTGGTGTGTGTGTACAAGAATGTATAAAGCCGTATGAGTGTGTCTGCATTAAAAGCTGTTAAGATTATACAAACATCTATCAGAGAAAAAAATACTGAATATTAAGCTGAAGAAAGGCGATGCATGATGTAAAAAAATGTGAGGGGAAAATGCCTTCCGTTTCCGTCACACATACACACACACACACACACACACACACACACACACACACACACACACACACACACACACACACATACCCGTACCTCCGCCCCCTACCGCCGCCAAAAAAACAGACGTAAGCCATCAGGGTTGAACATCAGAATGTGGACAATACGTAGAATATCTGTAAAATTCTGAAAAACACGCTTACTATTATCTTGTTGCAAGTCTGAGTATCTTGCTATAAAAATACGGATCAACTAAAACAGATATTTGGGCTGAAAAAAAACTTTCGATTACTAACAAACAAAGGAACAATCCGCGAAATCTAGAGTCACCGATAAATTCAAAATCCCATTGTTAGAAACCTCAAGACAAGAAGTCAGTTTAGGGATTCCAAATCCCGAGGACATACAAAAGAAAGAAATCAATGCCATGGTTTTATATTCATCATGTTTTCTGAAAAACTTTAGAGTGTAAACTGTTAGTGTGACTGATGTTCCAAATACATGTTTGAATCATTTTGGGATCAAAATGAAAATGTAGCTGTTCCAACACTATCCGAATTTAGTACCTGGAGTGGGGTGGCGCATCTTGTCTCTGGTCCGTAGTCCTCGATGAAGGAACGCTGTGGTCCTCTGGAAGACTGGCGCCGCTTCTTGTGCAGTGTTCGTCATCTGTGGTCCTGCCAAAGAAAGACGTTAAGAGATCAAAATCGTTACAATGAAAACACCGACTAAACATCAAGAAAGAAGAGCGATATCTATGAGGAACAAACTGTACCACAGAAAAGGATGCACTAAATCCTGAGAAAAAAAAGCCATTGAAAGACAAGTCTACACTATGTGACACACAGTGAAAGAACAAGTTTAAGTCCTACGAAAAGGTGCTGGATCACATGGAAAATGAGGATACCAGACCTCATTAAAGTACTCTGAAAGAAGCACACAGAACCCTATGAAAGGAAATACTAAACCTATATAGAAAGGACACGAAGCACGATGACAGGATAGTAGACACGACGAAACAGGCACACTAACTTCAAAAGAAAGACTATAAACCAGGAGACTAGACCCTAGACCCCAGATCATATTCACTCATTCAAAATTGAGCTTTGCAAAAAAGGTGTGTACGTTCGCACGAATGGGCATGGTTTTACAAGTGTGTGTCATGCATCCGCGTGCCTGTGTGTGCGCGCGTGTGTATGTGTATGTGCGAGCGTGAATGTGCATCACAGTGTTTGTATGTGCGTGCTTGCACATGGACATGTATGGTGGTTTTGAGGGGCTTGATAGTGAGAAGCGTGGAGTCAGTGTTCTATATATCGTTGTTCCACCAGTAATTAAAGCAAAACAAAACAAAAACAAGCAAAAAAAAAAAGAGAGAAAAAACAAAGAATAGGCCCATTTCTGAAATCCCTCTAAGGAGAGATCGCTACTATGTCCGTCCACTGACAGTTCCCATGACCTGACCAACTCTTAAAACTTTGACACACGCCAGAGGCGAAGATGTGAAGGGGAAACCAAACGTTATGAGAAAAGGGCCATCAGAGTTTAATATCGAAATGTGAACAATATTTAGAAGATCCGTAAAATTCTTATAAAAACATTTTGTATTATTCTGCGGATATTCGAATACCTTGCTTTAAAAACATAGACAGTTAAAACGATATTTTTGTCGAAGAAATTTCGTCTACCCCCACGAACAAAAGAATATCTAGTGAAAGCTGGGATGTGTGGTAAATTCTAAACATTATTTCTAAAACCCTTTATAAAACAAATCTGACAGCTACACTGTAGGGATGCACACCCCTGAGAACAAAGAAAAGGACAACGATCAATGCCATGATGGTTATAAATACCCGTACACACGCTCTTTTAACAATCTTTATTGTCAAAAACAGTATGACTGATGTTCCAAGTACATACTTAAATTGGGGAACAAAATGAGAATGTAACAGTTCTGCTACCACTACGATATTCGAATTTACTACTTTAACAAGAAGTGGCGCACCTTTCTCTGGTCTGCAATCCTGGTGTGGTCATCTAGCAGACTGGCACCGCTTCCTGTTTGGTTCTGCCACAAAAAAGCTGTGCTGAAATACTTACGAAGAAAATTCTACTAAACACCAAGAAAGAAGACATTAACACCTATGAAGAACTACATTCCAGAAAAGGATGCATTAACCCTAAGAAAGGAGAAGTCGACGTACGACGACATAATTCTGTAAGAAAGAAAAATATGTTAAACTCTGTGAAAGAATAGTTCCAATCCTAATCACAAAGGCACTGAATCATATGAAAGAAGATACAAAAGCTATGAAAGTACTGTGAACACTGTAAGAGAAACACGTAGAACTCTGTGAAAAGGTCATACTAAACCCTACAGCTAAGAACAATACAGAGGACGAAAGGACATTTAAGGTTTTTTTTTTTTTTTTCCCTCCACCACCCCCGCCTTTACTTTTTTTTTTGTTTTTTTTTTTTTTTTTTTTTTTGCTTTTTTTTTTCTTTTTTTTTGTTTGTTTTTTTGTTTGTTTGTTTTTTGTTTTGTTTGGTTTTTTTTTTTTTTTTTTTATACTTTTTTGTATTTTTGGCTTTTTTTTTTTTGTTAAAGGCTGTCCTTTTTTTTTTTTTTTTTTTTTTTTTCCTCTTCTCTTCCCTTCAACTCTCACGCATCATGCCAGTCTGCATGTTGTATTCCTATCAATGGACATTATCTTGCTGAGTTTTAGGTTTTGGCGTTTGTTACAGCGCGTCAGGGTTTATTTTTGTACGAGTGTTTGGTGTTGTGACACTTTCACGCCGTATGCAACAAAAGATACAAGGGTAAAACAATTGAAAAGATAAAAACATTATAAAAAAAAAAAAAAAAAAAAAAAAAAAGCTGCCCGGACATCTTCCGGGAACCATCTTTGAAATGAAGGACGAAAATAAGTATGCAAGGATGATACCAGAAGTGCGCGAAAAAGGAGAGAAGGGAGGAGGAACAACAAAAAGAGAGGGGGGAGAGAGAGAGAGAGAGAGAGAGAGAGAGAGAGAGAGAGAGAGAGAGAGAGAGAGAGTTGAAGTAAAGATAGCGTACAGCTCGTCTCGCAAACCGGCCTATTCCCCTTGAAGGCTATCCTTACAGTGAAAAAAGGAGACTAAAAGAGAGACATGAGGAAATCCGCGCAGCGAGGCAATCAATATCAATGAGAGAGAGAGAGAGAGAGAGAGAGAGAGAGAGAGAGAGAGAGAGAGAGAGAGAGAGAGAGCTCTTTATCCTCCTATTTTTTCCTGCTGTCATCATTTTTTTTTCCTTCCGATATTGACTCATATTCACCATGCATTGTCTACGTGTTTTTTAACTGATGGACATTCCTTTGCTGGTCTTAATGTTTTGATGTTTGATACCAAGCGTCTGGGTTTATTCATCATGTACTAATGCGTGGTGCACTGACACTTTCATTCTGCTATGTTTGCTGCATACTATACTTTTAATTGAATTAAATACACACTTGCACCCCCCCCATCCCTTCCCTCATATCCCACATCCATGTGTTTGTGTGTGCGTGTGTATGTGTGCGTGCGTGCTCACGCGTGTGTGTAATAAATATTTGCAAATATAAGTTAACATTTTCAACAGAGCTATAATGAGCATTACAAAACGCTAATGAACATGAATTATTCATTAACTAAAAAGACAGAAAATACACAGGGCGCTTGAGCACAAACTAGTGTGTGGGTGCCAGTGAACGTGATAGAAAGAGACACGCTAAGTCATCAAAAAAAAAGACACCTTTGTAAAGAGGACACTAAACTCTATGCAAGAAAGGCATTCGACCTGTGAAAGGACAACAGACCATGGAAAAGAAGATGACAGAAACATCAATAAAACACAATAGTCCATATGAAAAAACGGACGACACAAAGGGTCATTAAAAAGCAAGACTGGACATAAAAACCATACGAAAGGAAGAGCATAAACTTAAACAAGGGAACACCACACACCAAGAATGAACTGTACACTGAATCTATGAAAGGACAAAAACACGAGCCCATGTGAAAAACAAGAGGACGCTAGCCCGTATGAAAGGAGATAACACTAGCCCCTGCGAAAGAAGAGGACGCTAACCCTTATGAAAGGTGTGAACACAAGCTCCTGTGAAAGAAGACTCCAACCCCTATGAAAGGAATGGACACTAGCCCAAAGAAGAGGAGAGAACACTAGCTCCTGTGACAGAAGAGGACGCTAACACCTATAAAAGGAGAGAACAAAAGAACACTATCCTCTGTGAAAGAAGAGGAAACAAAAACCTTTAAAAGGAGAGAACACTATCTGTGACGGGTCTCCGACGCTCCCCCTCGTTATTGAAATATGATTATCATATGCAGGGAGGGGTTATAGACAGAAGTATTTACGCTTTCACAACCAAAATGCGCTCTCGCATAGGCACATGCACTCTGTCACTCACATCGGGCCCGCACAAAGGTGACGGGAAACCAATAACATTTCACAGAAAATAATCAACTTTTATTTAACTTGACTCCGAGCCCCCACCCGTCACTACACAACACAATTATCTGTATCATACAACAATGTAAACACCATACAGACAATCTCATAAATCGCATCCCCTGTTCTTCAGTGATTCTTACTTAACCAGGAAAGACAATATTTCACTATTACATTTGCACATTTATAAACTTAAGAACACATGAAACGTCCATAACTTGCCAGCATTCCTTGGTTGACCGTCAGTTTCTCTCATCACACTGTGCGACCACGAGCTGAAGCTGCCACACTGTTGTGTCCTCCCGATTGGCCAAATCCCAGTTGGGGGACACTGGCAACGTAGCTCGCGTTGCACCCTCAGACCGAGCCTCCTGGACTCCACTGCACTTCGCCCTCTCCACGAAAAGGGCTCCTGTCGGCCTCTCCCACAGGTCTTCTCTGACTGCCAACACCCCACCGTTGTCTGACAGCTCCCTGTCTAGGCTCCAACAGGCTAACACGTCTTGCTGTCGACCGTCCCCACACGGGAGACAATTCTTCTCGTCGTCGGCTCCGAGGCTACAGCAACCTCCACTGTCTTACGTCCCCACCAGGAGACAACGAGGTGACAGCAAACCTCTGCTTCACGCTGTATTTTCTTGAGCCCTCAGCAAGACAGGCGAGTTCACTTTCCCTTAAGTGAGTCACACACTTCCTGGTTTTCCAGGCACCTTATATCCATTCTCAAAGAAAGAGAGAACCCGAGTTTAACTGGTTCAACCAATGGAATCACTGGCTCACACATATCACACGATTTGTACCAATAAATCCCTGAGTTATTTTTGTTCCACCAATGGAATCACTAGTCACCTACACATACACACACACACACACAAACTGTTAGCACCAACAAGGACTTGGGTACCAAGTGGTTAATGCATAACCTCCTATGCAATTCATATTCCATTCCCCAAAGCTACCCATTATACTAACAGCCTGGACTTCTCTACCAGCCAGGACTGATGCTTCAAGTGGTGACTACACCCTATAGACAACAAGGTGCAAACCACTCAATAGGCCGAAGCCTTCCATTCATTCCTCAGAAGAAGAACGACTGAAGGGTCGCTGTACTCTGCCTGCAGGCTGACGGTCGCCTATCCTGACGGTCACCTGACACGATTGCCTTCCTTTTAGCCCGCTGGACAACCCAGTTAATAGCCAGTCTCATGGTGGACACTCTTCTCTAGCCAGGACCGGCAGGTCGGCAACTACTTGTCACTATCCCTCGGACATGTGAAACACTTCCCAGTTACTCCCCTCCTTCAGTAAACGACTCGGGGTATTCCCCTCTGGTGATGCCTGAATTTGCACACTTTGAAGAACCAAGGAACTTGCTCTCAACAACAGCAGCAAAACTACCCTTAATTTGCCTAAATGCTCGAGAACATTCGGCCGACTCATGACACACCCCCGTACCTAAGAATGTTGTTCCAACCAACATTTCCTCCAGGACGAAATGTTCTCAGACTGGATAAAACAAACTCAATTGCATGGGTTGATATAACAGTACTACCCCTATGCTTCAAGACATCACTTCCATCAACATCTCTAACATGGATAATGTACCCAATTAAAACCAATAAATCAATCAGATAATCCAAAGATCACTCTTGGTCAGTCATAAGCGACTGTGCAAAACATTTAACTCTAAACTGGCTCACATATAATACAGAATTGTCTCCATAGCGTTTAGCTATCAGCATGTATATACATATTAATTAATCATTCCATTCACTTCAAATAATAGCACAATCATGATTTACCCAAGGTTCTAATTCAGGGGTGTGGCCACAATCCACAAAGACAAGATTCAAATTCAGGCGTGTGCCCCAACGTACGTAACATCAAAATCAAATTCAGGCGTGTGGCCACAATCTGCTCACACGGTCTCACACACAATATGCAAAATCAAACATTTATCCTGATTTCGCAACTAAGGACATTTTCACACTTTACCGAGCGGTGACAAAACAACATGAGCAAACAGATATCAACCAGAAAAATCATAAATCATAACACGTGAGTACGTACTGATCCCCGCTCCATAAAAGGGCAATGAACAAAAGCAACATCAACTGAAGACGTGTATCAAAAAATGAAAAATAACACATGAATATAGGCTCACCGTGCCCTACAATGGGCCTTCAAAATAAAAAGATTCTTCCAACCCCCTTGACTACTCCTGGCACCTACTCAAACTTGAACCGCCGTTTCGGGCTCGCCAACAGTACCTGGGGCAGATAGTTTGCGCACCCCAGGCTTTACAAGAGGAGTCATAGCGCACCTTTCACACATTTAAAGCCTTTACAAGGTTAGCGCGTGAACATACTGCCGCGATCCGCTTTCTAGCCTGTTCGGCAAAAATATCCTTGCATTCAATCCTTTGACTTCCATTTGCCTAGGAGGGCTGTAGTGCGAGGATCACGTGACTGGGCTGGTTCAGCTGCGCCCCCCATATACCCAGCACAGGTACATGTCATACGATATACGTC